>PVHP010023463.1:0-11602 GCA_004024765.1 Zapus hudsonius
GTAAGTCCACAATGAAAGCTAATATTGAGGTTTAAGTAACTGACATCAGATGAGAGCCAGCTTAAAAAGGAGACAAGATGAGTGGAGATGAAAGGTCTACTCTCTCATGCCAGGGGCTTGACTCCCAGGTGTGGGTGTCCCATCAGGGGTCCAGTGCTCAAAAGCAGTGAGCTCACCTGGAAAAGCAGGCTGAATTCCAACTCATCTGAATTCAGTTGTATAAGGCTCGTGGAAAATAACTGAACACTAGCAATGAACATCTGGGTCACTAGTAAGTCTCTCTAGGTCTATAAATGTGCCTGCTCTTTGTATCTGGACGTGATGCATTTTTTTTACCTTTATGTGACAGTGTTTTAAAGAATCCTTGTCGGACTCTTTTCTCTTAGAGGGAGGTAGAAGGTGCCCCCAGGTTTCTCTAATAGTCCCTCCGTTCCATAGTGGGCTTGTGACTTCCCTGGTCAGAGGGCAGCTTTGGGTGTTTGTTACCTTTCCATCTAATTTGAGGCAGAACGTCTTGTCTACTACTGTCCCTCAGCAGGCTTCTGGAGGGGCGTCCTGTCTCCATCTTCCATCTTGCCACAGGCACTCTGGGATTGGAGACTCTCACACTGTTACACCGGGCTTTCTGTGGGTTCTGGGATCTGAACTCAGGTGTTCACTGTGCAAATGCTTACTTTGCAGGAACACTTCCCCAGCCCCTTACACTAGATCTGTCCTCTGCTTGTCAATGACTTCAGAGGGAAAGGTCCAAAGGGACCAGTACCTTCTGCCATGGCCTGTATATCCAAAGCAGATAATCCAATTCCTCCTCAAGTCCTGGATTACCTCCTAACTCACTGCCACTCCCTGAAAAGAGAAAATGTTGGGCTGATAGCCAAACATCTCTGGATGGTGTTGTTTCAGTAGCAAGAGGCCAGAGGGTGTTCCAGTCATGCCTTGCCCAGAAGAATGGGGTAAATACTCAGCCTCATTGGGGAAAAATCAATAACCTTCCCCACCACTATGTGTCAGACCCCACACAGCACTGCACCTAGGGTACAGGAGGGATCTCTCTCTCTCTCTCTCTCTCTCTCTCTCTCTCTCTCTCTCTCTCTCTCTCTGGATCTGGGCAATCTGCTGTCTGCATACTTGGTAATTGCCCCATCTTCCTGTAGGACAGCAAGTTAACCTTGATGATTCTACCTCTTTCTCTGTGAGCAGAAACCAGACTTGGGGCCAGACAGAAAGCCTCGGACCTCTCCCTGTGATGCTAATTTGGGCAAAGCTCTCACAGACTGCCTGGGAAGGCAGGTCACCTGCCAGCTTCTGCTCAGAGCAGTGGGAGGGAGTGGGATCACGCCCCACAGCTAGCTGCAGCTGTAGCGATCAGAGATACCTTTAGAAGCAAAAGAAAGCAGCAAGCTCCTTTCTTCGTCAGGGCCCTAATGGGTCATGAGGCTTGGTGCTTCGTGCTGGAGTGCAGAGTAGTAACAGAGAGATGAAAGAGGAGACAGCCAGTCCCGTCTCCCTGCAGTGGCCACCTGGCAGCTGTCTTTTCTTTCATTCCTAGTTTGCCTTTCTCTGAAACACATCTTAGAAAGAGAAACTATTTCTAATGAGACAAGACAAGGAAGACATCAGCCCGTAGCACCAATTTCAGCTAGGGCACTTGAAAGCACTGGACGTAGTAGTGACCCTTGCTTTGAAACTGACATTCTTTTTTTAGAACTAACCATTCTCCTTATCCAAAGAGCTCTCAGTAACAAAGGCAAGGAGTGGGGCAGCCTAAATATTCCAAAGGCAAGTCTTGCTGTAGGCAAAGGAAGACAGAGATACTTTCTAAATTGATCAGGTGTAATTCTCCATAACATTCAGTTCATTTCTTGTTCACTTCCTGAATGCAGAGGTAGGGCTGTGGCTTATAGATCTACAGCTGAATTAAGTACAATTCAGTCCTTGAAGAGTTTTGTTTGTTCCAGTATTCAGGAGGCTGAGGCAGGAGAATCACACGTTTGAGGGCAGCCTGGGCTACATAGTGAGACTCTGTCTCATACAAAAAAGTCTAAATATGTAGAGAAAGGCACACCCACTGACTGCTTTAATACCAGATAGAAAAGGGATGCTCAGGCCACATAAGGAGGCAGGGACAGAAGAGATGGGAGAATCACATAAGTAAATTTTCAAAATATGCCCATCTCCTCCTCATGCGACTACTTACTTGTTCAGGATGATTTTCTTTCTTTTCTTTTAAATATGTTTGCTTATTTACTTATTTACAAGCAGAGAGAGACAGAGAGAAAGGCAAAGAGAGAAAGGGTGTGCCAGGGCCTCTAGTCACTGCAAATGAACTCCAGATGCATGTGCCACTTTGTGCATCTGGCTTTCCATGGGTGCTGGGGAATCCGACTCAGGTCCTTAGGTTTTGCAGGCAAATGCCTTAACTGCTGAGTCATTGCTCCAGTCCTGATTTTATTTGTATATGTGTGTGTGTGTGTGTGTGTGTGTGTGTGTGTGTGTGTGCGTGCGTGTTTGTGTGAGAGAGAGAGAGATGGAGAGAGAGAGAGAATAAGACAGAGTAGGGGGTGCACTAGGACCTCTTGCCACCACAAACTCTAGTCACATGTACCACTTTGTGCATCTGGCTTTACATGGATGCTAGGGAATCAAACCAGGGCCATCAGGCCTTGGAAGCAAGTGTCTTTAATTACTGAGCCATTTCTCCAGCCTGATTTTCTTTCTTTATTAGTTGTTGGGTATAAGAAGAAGGGGGAAGGGACAAGAGGAACCTCAGTCTCACTTCCTTTCTCTCTCTCTCTCTCTCTTTCTCTCTCTCTCTCTCTCTCTCTCTCTCTCTCTCTCTCTCTCTCTCTCTATGTTATGGATTAGGATATCCATAGATATATGTACATACATCCCTCCAGATCAAGTTCTGGCTAGAGTCTGATACTTTGAACATTGAGAATAACACATGATAAATTTAGGAAACATCAGTGTTTTCCTATGCTAGAGCTGGTCCAACCTCTGGTCTTTGCTAGAATGAGGTCTTTTGATGAAGAGAATATTTGGTAATAAAAGAAAAAGATTCAAGAAGTACTACTGAAATACTCAAGCTATGCTGATATGCTCCGCTGACCATGGAAAGTTACCCGACTGATTGAATCCTTCATTCATTTAACAAATATGTATGTAGTGGCTACAAAGTTCTCTGTGTCCTGTCACACAATGGTGACCAAACAGACAGAGTTAATGTCTTGTGGAGCAAAAGACTGAGTGGAAGCAGATCTTAGCCAATGTACAATAATAATAATATGTGTGTATACATATATATCATTATTGATATATAATGATACACACAATTATAAAGAAAAAATAAAGTTCTAGGAGGTCATGGGGAAGATGAGTGACATGTTTTTCCAGCTAGGGTCCATGAGAAAGGACATCAAATGTTTCATAGATAAAGTACCTTGTGTGCTCAAGATTGATGTGTGTGCACTGAGCATTGTGATAAAAGAGAATTCTGTGAAGAGAACATAGTATGAGTTGGCATAGGAAGAAGGGATAGACAAAGGAGGAGAAGCTCATGGCATGGCAAGCCCAAGAATGCAGGTGATACAAGGTGGTGCTTCTGTCTGAGCATAGCGCTAGGCGTTAGAGTGCCTCTTTAGCATGCAGGAGGCCCTGGGTTCAATCCTCTGCACTGCATAAGACTGAGTATAATTCCAGCACTCAGGAGATGGAGACATGAGGATTAGCAGTTCAAGGTCAACCTCCTTAATCTCAGGAGGCCAGCCAGGGCTACTTAAGACCCTGTCTCAGAGAAAGAGGAGGGATGGGGGAGAGGCCATGATTCAATAGCTAGGTGGTGGGGAATGTGAAAGAAGCTGGTGAGAGAGACGGAAATAAAAACTGATTCCAACTTTTCTACCATGGGAACTCAGAAATAGAGACTTTGGAAGGGGGAGGGGAGGGGCTGGATGTGTGGAAGGCTTGCTTTTGTAAAGGATGAAACCACCTGCCTTATACAACTTGATTCTTGATTTCTTTTTTTAAAATATTTATTTATTCATTTGAGAGAATGAGAGAGGGAGAGAAAGAGAGAGTATGGGTGTACCAGAGCCTCCAGCCACTGCAAACAAACTCCAGATGCATGCACCACTTTGTGCATCTGGCTTTACATGGCTACTGGGGAATTGAACTCAGGTCCTTTTGCTTTGTAAGCAAGTGCCTTAACTTCTGAGCCTTGTCTCCAGCCCTGATCCTTTGTTTTCTGTCTCTTGGGTCTCCATCTCTGCTATCGCTCTATGTTGCACGTGTTGAATTACCACATTTTTTGGTATTAGAAAACAAACACCACAATATCATCCGCAAGTTCATTTCTCATCCAGAGGCCTGCTTGGCCATGGGGTGACATTAGACAGCAAATCCTTAGTCAAGAACCTTCCAACGTGACTAGTACTTCTGGTTTGCCATCTGTGGCCTTGGGAAAGTCATTTCCCATCCCTAAGCATCATTTTCGTCCCTTGACTCCCTCAACAGAGTGCAAAGACCTAAGGAAGAGTCTGGAGAAGATGTGGTGAATTTCTGCACAGGTCCAGTGGCAATGGAGGCATAATCAGCTCCGCAGGGCATTAAGGAGGCCTGTAGTGTCAAGGGCTGTATGCGTCCAGACAGGGTGGCGAGGTGGCACTGACATCAGCACACACATCAGGCATCAAAAGCTGATCACGAGACTAAAGTTGAGATCCCTACAATTTCTTTATTGGCAAGAAGGAGAAAGCTGTCAGTATTGTGCCAGAGAGGGCTACTCACTATGCAAAATCTACTTGCCCCTCTTCTGTAACTCCCCTGGGTATTGGCTATGCACAAAATGAGTCAAGTAAAATGCCGCATTTCCTCAAAGCCTTTCTTGCAGGTAGATGTTCCTGGTGGGCAGAAAGCGGCAGATATGTATGCACATGACCTTCAGAAACTCTCTGTAGGGGAGACCTTCTCTTCTCTTTATTCTCTTTCCTCTCTGATTGCAGGTGTGATGGTTGTACTCCGGCACCTGTCTTTGTCCTGGAGGCAGCTTTGTGAGTAGAAAGCACACAGCAGAGCCACAGGAGAGAGGGAGCTGGGAGCTCTGAGCCACGGGATCGCAGAGCTCTCTACCTCAGGCTGCTTACCTCAGATGTCTTTCGGGTGTTTGTGTTCACTTCTTTTATCTGCTCTGACAAATTACCATGAATGTAGAGGCTCAAACAGAACAATCTGTTTGAATAGTATAGTTCTGTGGAACAGAAATCTGGAAGGGATCTCACCGGGATAAGAGCAAGGTCTCAGCAGGGTGCATTCCTTTCTGGAGGCTGTTGGGAGAAATTGATTTCCTTGTTTTCCTTCAGCTTTTAGAAGCTGGCCTGTTGCATTCTTTGCACCCTGGTCCTCTTCTGTCTTCAAAGCCAGCAATGCCAATCCAGTCCTTGTATTGTCACATCCTTGGTAATACTGAGGGAAAGTGAAAGGAAGTAGAGCCAGGCCAGCATAGGAAATGCCTGATAAGAACCTCCCTCCAATGGGCTAGGGAGACCTCCACCAAGCCGTCCGCTCAAACCTTTTATGTTGCAGGTTCCCAACTTCTCTGCTCACTTTCTGGACTGTGCATCTCAGATAGATGCAAAGAGCTCATTCAGTGAACGTTGGCTTGCTTTGGCTCTACCTTGGATGGAAATGGTAAAAGGCTATTCCCACACTCCATACTTCCATCCATATAGTAATAAATATCCTTTCTCATGCTTGATGGCCAGAATTAAGATCAATTTTTCTAGCATTTCCTAATGCTCACTGCATTTCTCAGAAGTATAATGGGTTTTGTTGTTGTTGTGATACAACTGTGTTTTAAATAGGAATTTTACAATGAGTTAAAATGTTGGGTTTGAGGAGATGGCTCAGTGGTTTAAGGCACTTGTTTGCAAAGCATGCTAACCCAGGATGAATTCCCTAGTACCCACATCAAGCCAGATGCAAAAAAGTGGCACATGCATCTGGTATGCATTTATAGTGGCAAGAGACCCTGACACACACCTGCACATACACATAAAAATTAATAAAAAAATTTTTTTACTGTGCTCTGACTAAATGTGTGTGTGTATGTGTGTGTGTGTGTGTGTGTGTGTGTCTGTGTGTCTGTGTGTCTGTGTGTCTGTGTGTCTGTGTGTCTGTGTGTCTGTGTTTCAAGGTAGGGTCTCACTCCAGCCCAAGATGACCTGGAATTCACTATGTAATCCTAGGCTGACCTCGAACTCTTGGTTATCCTCCTACCTCTGCCGCCCAAGTGCTGTGATTAAAGGTGTGTGCCACTGCAACCAGCTTTGGTTTGACTTTTGTAACTGAATGGGATATTAGATATCATGTCTTCCAAACACCTAGAGTTTTTCCATTAGAAGCCTGAGCTTCTGCTACATCTGGTCTTGCTATCATAACATAATGGTAGTTTTGAACTGCAAAGAAGGTCTTAAGGAATTGTTATAGTAATGGACCACTGAAGATTACCAAACTTAGGCTAATTGTAAGTTTTGCCTTCTCTACGTTATACCTCCTGATACTTACATGGTAGGCTGATTTTATTTTTTTCTGATATTTATTTTGAGCACAAGTAGTCATGCCTCTTGTCCTACAATCACTTCTGTCAGAGAACTTATTTTTCCTCAGTTACACATAATCCTACACAGCCGTGTCACCTTGTCTAATTTAAGGGGTCATGATGAATTCTAATTCTACCTTACTTGGCTCCACCTCACACGGATGGAGCACATGCCATGAGCCAGTCAATGCCACAGAAGTACATCGTTTTTGATGCTCAGGCTCTCTTATGTTGAGGACACTCTTATGCTCATCGAAGAAGTGAAATCAAACAAGAAAGTTAACCTATGACTCAAGACTATCCATTTGCTGGGGTCTAGGTCTCCAGTTAGTGTTGATGACAGCATTTGACTACTCACATCATCTTCTCCTGGCAGTAAGTCAGAGAACATGCCTTTCCATTTCCCCAGCATGCATGGAAACACCAAGCACAATGATTAGACATAAACGTAAATTCTCCAAGTTGCAGGTGAGTGATAATAATTTCAACACTATCCAGCATGTAAGCTAAGGAGAAGAAATTGTATCACAGACATGTAGGCCAGACAGGAATTGATGGGGAAAAGAGTGGGGACCAGTCAGAGTCTGAATGAAGAAGCAGTGAGTCTGTCTAAGCATGATTAGGAAAAATGTCTTTGAGCAGGTCCATGTCATGCAGGTTCTCGTAGGTGGTAGGGTTCAAATAGAATACAACAGGGTACAAGTGTTTGAGACAGATGTTGTGAGCATGAAGCCAGAAGAGAAAAGTTGTGGAAAGGAGTTAAATAGAAATGCTTAAAGCTGCTGGAATAGTTAGCTTAAAAAATGAGAAAAAAGATGAAAAAGAGCCAGTTTTTCATTTCCATGTGTCCAAGGGATGATCAAATCAATGGTAACAAGACTGCCTCTATGGAGTTTAGATTCCACAGTCAATTAATTGTGCCCAGGTTCACAGAATCAGCAGCAGAAAGCAGGGCCATGGCAGAGAAAGAGGCATGTCTTATACTAGCACTTAGACCTGCTCAGACTTGGCATTTCCTTAGAGTGCTGAGAAATCAGCAAGGCGAATCCTGGGAGCTCTGCAGTAGAAAGCACTTCTGTAATCTGAGGAATCTCTGGGTGATCTTGAACCTCAAAGCCCCTTCTGCTTCTCAATCTCCAAGACTGCAAAAGTCAGGGGAGAAGATTGTGGCTCGAGTGAAAAGAAGAAACTTTTCGAATCGATGGAGCTTCTCTGGGGACTGGTTTACCCTGTGACAATGACATCCTGCTGTTAGGAAGGGAAAACCTCCAAGGTGTCTTCTGAACCAAAACTTCAGAAACTAGACCTGGACAGGAGCCTGGGCCTACTTGAAGTCTTGTGTTGGATCTGAGGGCTGCCCTGGTGCCTCCCACATACATTGGGAGCCTCCCATGGTGACTCAGCTCTGTAGCACTGTTACAATTTTCTGAGAAAGAAGCTGAGACACAGAAAAACTGATAGGGCCTAATGTCAGCATCCTAAGCAAGACCAGGATAACTTTAAACAGGTGGCTACAGAATCTTTGTTTTTGAAAACCAGCCCAGGTCTTTTATTATGTGACCAGGAAGGCATATAATGACTTGCCCAAGACTCACCACAATCAGTAAGTCTTCTGGTAGGTACAATAGATTTCTCTTATTAATAAAACCAAAAGAATGAAAACAGAGATCCTTTTCTTGGGAATATTATTACTTCTACCTTTCTCTGGACCCCTACCCTTGATGAATTATTAAATACAGGCACCATCTTCTCTAGTATCTTATTGATGATTCTCTATCCCTAAATAAATACTGGATAAAATTTTCTAGTAAATGCCATTCCAGAGGATATTTAATCTCTGTTGTAAAGTTGAGAGGATTTAGAGTCACCATGGAAACAAATCTCTGAGTGTGTCTGTGAAGGATTTTCTAGATTAGGTTAATTGAATTGGAAGAACCCACACTCACTATGAGACATACAGTTTTGTGGCTGAGGTCCCAAACGGAATAAAAAGAGAACGTAAGCTGAGCACCTGTTCTCATCTCTCTTTCTCTCTGTTTCCTGACATGGACCATTAAGTGGCCAGCTTCTGTATGCTTCTGCCCCCATTCCCTCCTGGATATGATTGGCTGTAACCTTGAACTTGGAGTCAACATAAACCCTTCCTCCTTATGTTGCTTTGGTCAGGTATTTTGTCATAGCAACAAGAAAGATAACCAATACACAACAAAAGAAAATTTAATCACAAGTAACATGACTAAAAACTTAAAAGACCCACAATTTCTAACCTTCTAGTTACTTCTTTGAGATCACCCATGATTCTGTGTTTAAGGAAAATGGCCTAACTCTATCCCCTGCCAACACCCCAACTTTCCCACATACTGTCCTTTACTTCTGTCATTTTCACAGCCTCACTCTCTACTGAGCAAAGCCTTACTTAACTTTTAAGGGCCAGGTCACATGTCACCCTCTAGGAAACTTCTTCTAATTCTCCCGGATGGGGCAAATCCTTTCTTTCTCCTCCTCTTAATTCACCAGGTCTTGCAAAAGAGTGTGTTATTGTTGTTTTAAATTACATGTCCTTCGTCTACATGAAACTAACTTCTTGAGGACAAAATCAAGTGAGATCCCCATGAGCCCAGTGCGCAGGCTCACCACGTACACTTGGCACATGTTTACTGAATGAATAAAATTAACATAAAATGTCATTTCCCCCTTTTCCTGGCCTTATCAGACATTCAAAGATATTCAACATCTTCATGACAGATATTTCTGTCGGAAAGACAGGAAGACTGTATCTTCCTGCTCACAATCTGTGTCTCCTACAAACATTCCATGAAGGGAGCAAGCTGTTTCTGTTAGAAAACATTTGCCAGGAATTACTAGAAATGGTGTGTAGTTCACCAGTTCTATTAAACCATAAGGATTCTTTTTCTTTTTAAAAATTACATTTTAGCATAATCTTTTCTTACCTTGTGAAGCAGGAAAGAGAATGTTTTTGAGCCAGAAATACCTGAATGTCATTGCTTCCTTTATAAAGACACAGGTCAGTTGAGCCTTAGAGAGAAAAATTCCATGCCCACACCCAAATAGTAAGCTCCCACACAGGGAAGGAAGCCTGGGATCCACTGTCCTTCAGGCAGATGCTCTTAACCATCCTGTTACTTTCATATGTATTTCATATATATTTCATTTTCAAAACATCTGACCATTCCTCCTTACAGCTGTAAATGCCACGTCACCCCCTGAGAATCACGGCTTCTGGTGCACCTCAATTAGCCCAAGGGTCCCTCAGTGCCAGGTCAGCTGAGCCTTGGTCTCACCTTGCCCTCTATATCCCTGCCAGAGCCACATCTTGGTTAGGTGCCCTGCCTGCCTGGTCCTTCTACTAAGGACACTACAGCCTCCTTTCAGTTCTCTGTGATCAGGGAAGCCATCTACCACGCCTTAGATTCGGCAGCTCATTTATTCTTGGTAGCAGCATATCACTATGTGAGGTATAGAGAAGCTAAGTCAGTTGCTTAAGGCCAGGGGCGTCTGTATAGAAATGAATGGGAAGGAATGGGCAGCCTTGCAGGGGCTTGGGTCCTGAGCACACCACTGCTCCTCATGTTCATTGATTCTCTAAGGAACTTCCATTCTCTCATCACTGCCTCCCAAATTCTTTTCTTCTTGAGCTCACTTGGGGAAACCTTAGAGAGTCACTTCTTCAGGTAACTAGATGTTGGGAAGTTGGGTCTTTTTTTTTTTTTTTATTGCTACTGAAAATGGCAAAGTCCTGATTTTTAAAAATCTTTAAATGGGATATTCATATTTTCTCACTAGAAAAATTCACCTCTCTTGGGTAGAGTACTAGATGGAAAATTCCAATAAAGAAAGGAAAATTTTCTCCAAGTGGTGAGCAATCACAAAGAGAATTTGACACAGTGTAAACAGGCATTTGGTAACCTCTGGTGTTTGTTACTGTAAATGCTAGGCCTTACAGAAAAAAATAACTTCAGGTCAAACAAGTGTACTCGCAGGTTTACGGAGGATTTTCGAACTGGCATTGAGTAGACTTCCACAGAGGAAGTGTGCCTGCCTGATGGACCCATTCTGCTCTTAAATGCGCAAAGGAAGCTGAATGGCAGAATACAGCTTCCCCGAGTTTCACCTATCTAGAGGAGTTCTTAGAGTCAGGGAATTCCCTTTGCAGTTAATGCACACTTGCAGCCTTGAGTTGGAAAATTCAGGAGAAAAAGAAGGAGAAGGAGAGAAGGTGGGAAGGATGGAGGAGAGAGTGAGAGACAGAAGGGAAAGGGGCCAACAATGGCTATTTATCCCTTTGCCTTATAAAAATATTCCCCAAAATATTAATATAAATAAATTCTCCACTACTATATGTATGTATTTATTTTACTTGAAATTCTATTTCCTACCCACAATATTCACTCTGGTTTCAAGCACACAAATGCACACTTGAAAATCCACCAAGAGATTAACATGTGGAATGACTCAAAGCAGTGTTTAGTGTCTTTATTTTTAAGCACTGGCGATCTAAGACAAGTGTACCAATCTCTTCCATTGTGTTATGGACCTAGAGCTCGATGGCAGTACTGTCCACCCTCCTGAGGCCAGGCCCTCAGACAAGGTGGCCCTGTGAAGTGGCAGGAAGGGTACTCTGGAAGCTCTGGCCTCTGTCTCCGAAGGCATTGAATTCTTTCCCTAGAAGAACAGACAGGAAGAACAGATCCTCAGGAGGCAAAATGAGTAGCCCATGGGGTATGGCAAGGAGAGGTGGGAGGCTGGGATGCAGCGTCTACCACGCCATCCTTCCTTCTGTGATCTTAGGTAATCACTCCTTTATGATTGAAGGGGCTTGTGAGATTGGATATAGCCTGAATTTCTCATACAAATCCATTTTTTAATGTTTCCCATTAAAATTACATATTTCACTGTCTCTTTCCCTATCTGTAAAGTGGCCATGTTGGCCAGATGAACCCTAAGTGCCCTCTAAGTGGATCTGAAATCCTGGGTATCAGTGGT
>PVHP010023463.1:11702-27448 GCA_004024765.1 Zapus hudsonius
TCTGCCACAGCACTGCAAACAGCGGCAGGAAGGTGTGCCAAACTCTGGCAAGGGGAAGCTGGCTTATAACCCCATAAGCCCGCCCCTGACAACACAGCTCCATCGAGGTTGTAAAACCCAAACTGCCATCAGCTGAGGATCGATCTATCAGAACACATTCAATTGTTTGTGGGGGACACCTGGATCAAACCATGACAGTGGTTAAATGACTAAATCCAGGCTCGTGGAACTAATACAAAAGGAGAAACTATGATTTCTGAAAGCACAACAGACATCAAAATGTTTTCAATGTTCTATCTCAGGGTAAGGCATGAGGGTCTCCAGTAAAGGTCAGAGGACAAAAGGGTGAGGCTTTTGGCCCCTTGGGTACAGCATGGGAGCTTTCCATGCCTGTGACTGTGCTCTCCCCTCCCCCTCCCCCAGCCTTTGCCTATTCCGGCAACCATGGTCATCATCGCAGGCTATGTTTCACAACTCAGTTCCTTCTAGGACCTCTGAGGCGACCAACCCCAAATGTCCTATGTATACCTGGTAAATGTCTTGTGTATACCCAGTAAATAGTGTTCCATACCCTTCCTGAACACAGCCAGCTCTATCTTTAGAGGGTTTGAACTTTCATGAATATCTGAGGTTAAGGTGTGAGCCAAGGTCTGTCTTCCTGTAACCTTTACTGTCTTGGTCAAATCTTGCCCTTTGATTGCTCCCATGACAAACCTGCTCTCCTTCAAGGAAACCCAGCAAGCCTTTGAGATAACAGGCACAGCCTTATTTATACTGCTGCACAATAAAAGGTGCAAGTTCTTCTGATAACATGGTTTTCAACAGTCTTTCTTCTGAACCATAAAATTCTCTAAATTGCCAAGTAAGACATGAGGATTGGAAGATGAAAGACCTACTTTTGATTTGTGTGTGTCCGCCAATAGGCTGTATCCCATTAATGCAGCTGAATGAAAGGTTTTAATTAGGATAAATAAAATATTGAAGAAAATAAACATAAACTATGAAGTTCTGCATAAAACATTATGCTACTAGATATGAATAGTAACAAAAGTTACTGCAATTGAATCAGGAACATAAGCCAGTGTCCACTGCAAGTATGGCTCTCTCTCTGTACGTTGCATTCCTGTAACTTCTGCCTAATGGAGCTGTAGCGGTTTTGGTAGGCTGGGTCTCAGAGTTGGTTCATTCTGAGCATACAGTCCAGGACATACCGAAACTTCGTTACATATACTGCAACTTTGTTACACATATTGCTGTCAGCCTTGGTTTTCCCAATTTCTGTTAACTGTTCAGTTGAGGAATTGCCATTTGTTTCTGGAATTCTCTTGTTTGTTTCATTTCTGACACCTTGGCTTCATGGCTGAACCATCTTCGAGAATTTTTGAGTATATATATATATGTGTGTGTGTGTGTGTGTGTGTGTGTGTGTGTGTGTGTGTGTGTGTGTGTGTTTCGAGGTAAGGTCTCACTCTAGTCCAGGCTGACCTGGAATTCACTATGTAGTCTCAGGGTGGCCTTGAACTCACAGTGATCCTCCTACCTCTGTCTCACGAGTGCTGGGATTAAAGGTGTGTGCCACCATGCCGGCTGAGTATAAATATTTCTTCCAAGCCTCATTCTCGGGATTTGGAATGGTGTGCTTTAGGGTGGGGCTCAGAAGGTATATCCAAGGATCTTGGGTATTTCTTATCAGTCAGTGCAGTAGGCTCCATCAGCCTCACTTGGCAATCGGGTATGCCAAGGTCCTTTGCTTCTTGGTCTCCCCCCTCCGACTCTCGCCTCCACCCCACACACAATTGATAAACTTGATGTTTCTAGGGAAGTACCTGGAGGGAAAGACTTTGCCTACATAAAAGGGCAAGCCAGATTCACACTTTGGAATTCTGGGAATGTTTTCTTTCCCAAGTCATTTCTTCACCTATAGGTGAACTAGACATATAGAACCAGACATAATAGAAATTTCAAAATATCCATACCTAATTCTTTTTCTACCAAGTGGGATTCATCTATGCAATATACAATCTTGCCAAAGAAACAACTGAATATAGAAGCCAAGGAAGTTAACTAAGTATGTAAGATATGAAAGTTCAAAATTATTTACCACCCCCTCATCTCTTCATTCTACAAGGAAAAGGTGAATTCACTTGCCAAGAACCTCATTCTAAAGAAAAGTGTTCAGAAAAACAATAATAAATATGCCTTTCACATAAGAAATAACCAAATAAAAAGAAAATGTGCCTCATCCCATCCACACCTGCATCCATGTGACCTCTACAAATTTCATCAGGGCAGGAAGTTGTCTTGACTGTCTTTAGAAGATGAAATACCACCCCACCCCACCCCCAGTGTGCTCACCTCGACTGTCACACTCAATTTTTTTATCCGTAAATTCTGGGCATGTAAGAACACAAATGGGCTGTTTCTGAAGGCTGTTTCTGAAAAAGTCTTAGCTCTTTGATGACTAGATTTCTTCACATAAATGTATACTAAAAGGTTTCTTCCCACATTACCAAGGCTGTGGTCTAATTCTTAGACAAGAGACTCCTTGTTACATAAATCTAGAGAACACTTCTGTGGCCTGTTCAGGCCCTTAGAGCCCTGCTGTAAGCTCCAGATTCATTGCTCTCAGAACTAGGCATTTCTGAAGACAAAATGCCATTTTGTTTTTGGGGTCAAAGCTCAAATCTTTATAGCCTCTGGTGAGAGAGACTTCTGTTCACTTCTTTTCATGTAAGTACGTAACATGCCCTAAAGTAAGTGATAATTAATACACCTGTTTGTCTTATGCAGCAGTTGAAAAGCATCTATTTAAGCTGTGATTCACATCTTCCTTTTCAGCCTTTCTGGAGAGTTTTGTGCATAAATCAAATGAGAAGCCTGATTGCACTACCATTTTAAAGGGCCAATTAAAACGTTCATGAAGTGATACTGGAGTGTTTTAGTGAAGATTATGGAAATATAAAGCTATACATGACATTAGCAAGCTCGAAGGTACAACTGGATTGCATGGTAGAGTTTATTTGCTCAGTCTTCTAGAGGGCACTCACTGTGGTCTTTCTGAAGGACAGGAGTGAGCACCTCATCTGTGAAAGGCGCTATTGAGGTATCAAACCGTGAGCTACATCTCCATATACAGGTATTCATTGGCAAGGGCTTGGTGATCATTCCTTTAGAAGGCCAGGCTTGTAAGTATAAATCGCATGAATTAAATTTGTCCAATCCCATCCTTGGTCCTAGGACTTTGAATCTTTAGTAAATCAGGTGCAGAGTGGGGAATCAATTACAGTTCAAAGCAACTACAATGGACCAGACTCCCATCAACAAATGACCTTGAATGTAAATTCCTATCTCTTATCTAAGTTTATTCTTTCAGCCTCCTAAATATCTCTGATATCACTTTGACTGTTAGCTTCTGATCAGTTTGTTTCTGTTGCTTGGAGTCAACAACCATGAAAGGAGGTGACTATCTCTCAGAAGCAGATGTTTAATATAGCACTGTGATTACAGACACTGTTTTGTTGTTTGTTTTTGACACAGGGTCTCAAGCCAAGGTGAAGATAACCTTAAACTACTAATCTGTCTGCCTCCATGTCCACACTTCTGGGATTACAGGTGTGTGTCACCACACTCAGAGTATGCTATGTAAGTGATCAACCCAGGCAGGGCCTTGTGCAAGCTACAAGGACTCTACCAACTGAGCTGCACTTTTAGCTCTAAAAGACTTCCTTAACTTGGTTACAGAAGGGGAACAATCATGCCATAACTTACAATTTTTTTGGTTTTTTTTTTCTAGGTAGGGAGGGTCTCCGTCTAGTCCAGGCTGACCTGGATCTCATTCTGTACTTCCAGGCTGGCCTCAAACTCACATTAATCCTCCTACCTCTGCCTCCTAAATTCTGGGATTAAAGGTGTGTGCCACTATGCCCAGCTCATGGTATAACTTTTTAACTAACTGCTGCCCAGGAATGAGACAAATTGCAGCAAATTTCCAGGTTGTTAGAAAAATTGTCAGGGAGGTTCTAGAAGGAATTTGTGGCCCTGGTAGGAGAAAAGATCAGAAATCAGTCATCAAGCATTAAGAAAATGTTTTCCAAGTATGTATTCAGCCAGGCTTCTGGCTATGTGTCACTGACAGCTCTCAGGCTGGAAGTCTTAGGTTGAAAGCAGTGGGAAAGATTGAGTTACCATTCACTTCTGGTCTCTTGAGACTGATTTCTAAAGCCTAAATCTACTTCCAGCTTGTTTGTGAGGCACAGTGAGACCCACACTCATTAATGGGTGGATAATCACCCCTTAAAAGTCATTTTGTCTGAATTCTGGGTGCTTTCCAGGTGACTCTGCACATTCCCAAGTCATGTGTGTACATAAAGAGAAAAACAAGTTCTGTGCCTGGAGTTGGAACCTTGAATCAGTCTACCAAAAAGCAAATTCATAGACACTAGTCTAAGATATCTCTGAGGCACAAAGTAAGTTCAAACAAAGCCCAAAAGGACTGAAGACTCCCAACTGATGAGAAAAGTTAAAAGACCAAGTCCAGTCCACCTTGTTAGATTCCTTAGCCATTTGTCAGTCTAACTGCCCCTTGTGTCAACTTTCTCATTGCTGCAGATAAGAACCCAACCTAAAGCAGCTTGTGGAGGAATGGGTTTATCTTGGCTTACAGATGAGGGGAAGCTCAGTGATGGAAGGACATCACCTCCTGGTCAACATTAGGTGGACAACAGCAGGAGTGTGCCAGACACTGGCAAGAGGAGGCTGACTCTAACACCCGTAAGCCAGCCCCCAACAACACACCTCGGACAAGGTTCCAAAACCCAAACTTCCATCAGCTGGCAATGGGCACATTCCTGTGTGGGGGTGGGGTGGACACCTGGATGAAACCATCACACTGCCTCTTTTAGAGTGATGCAGGATTTTGTATTCAGGGAGGGGCTATGAGTCCCAACTTTTCGGTCCTTATCCCATTTCAGCAAAAAATTGATAAAAGACTCCAAGAAGCATAAATTATGAATCATTAAGCTTATTCAGGGGGAAAAGATGAATTAAGAGATTTATTCTAGGGGCGGATTAAGATCCAGGGAGGAGGCTAGCTGAAGGACTTCTTGCCTGGCTGGAAAGAGAGAGGAGACATGGAGAATCTCCATCAAAGAGGACATACACCCACACATGGAAGGCAACGCATCAGCACCAACAGATCCCCTTCACATAAAAGGCCAGAGAGGATTCAGAAATAGTAAAGGACCAGAGATCAAAGGAAAATCACACATGTAATCAATGTAGAAGTCAAGCAGGGAAATACCCAGGCCATAAGAAGTACCTCCTCTTCCCAGCATGGGTAGGTAGGGGAGAGACAGGCTAACATAACTGTTCAGAAGAGATCACAGGGAAGAAAAGGGAGGAGCCCATGTGGTCAACTTCCTTTATGTGGATCAGACATCCACTTATGGTGAGCCTTGTTATCAGACTAAGGTGTGTAAGGAGAGACCTGATTGGTTCACAGACTCAAGGAGAGTGGGGAGGGCCCAATACCTGATTGGTTTATAGACTCAGGACCCATCCAGAGAGGCTGAGCTGAGGAAGAAGCAGGAAGTTCCTGCTGGGGTGTGTTGCTGGGCACCATCATGGATGATACAGGATCAGACCCAAGTTCCAGTTTTACCAGGACAGATAGGAAGGCATCTCCATAACTTCTGTAAAAAGCAATCTTACTCCTGTTTCTTCCTTTCGGAGCAAGCCTGGAAGGGCCATGTCCTGCTCCATGAGTTAGGGTCTGCTCTAGTATGGGATGGCATGACGCCTAACAGTGTTACCCTATCTTCCCAGGTCTCTCCCATCTCCTTCCCTGTCACCTCCAGCCCCACCTGACAGGCTGCTGTCTTCACAGCAAAGCCTGAGTGGGGCTCTGCTCACACCCTCTGGAAGAGGTGTCTGTGATGCTCATGTGTAGGGAAAACTCTTACAGCATTCTTGCTTATGCTAAGAACACCCTTGGAATAAATAAAGGTTCCCATCCTCACACCTTCTATTCATACCAAGTATGCACGTGAAAAGAAAGGGTTTAAAAATAAAACTCACAGATAGGGATTCTCCACCACTGAAAGAAATTCCTTAGCACAGGTTACTCAGCTAATAACTTCCTTTGACTGATCCTGTGGAAAATTTTAGAGCTGGAAATGGAATCTAATAAAGCAAGGAGTCCAAATTCCTTTCCTTGAAAGTGGACAAAGTGTAGATCAGAGTGAAATATATCAGCCTGGCGTGGTGGCGCATGTCTTTAATCCCAGCATTGGGGAGACAGAGGTAGGAGGATCGCCCTGAGTTCAAGGCCAGCCTGAGACTACACAGTGAATTCCAAGTCAGCCTGGGCTAGAGTGAGACCCTACCTCGAAAAAACACAAACAAACAAACAAAAACCCAGAGTGAAGTGTATCTTGTCAAGCTGGTGAGCTTTGTGAATACAACACTGTTTTCCTTTCCTTTCTTCCCAGAGGAGGAAAGTGGGGTGGGGGTATCAGTGAGGGTGATACAAATGAAGGATAACACAAACTCAACATTCTTTGACATTTCGGTAAGGAAATAGCTCCTGCTACCTTCCTTTTTGGGGGCTGGAAATAAAAGTTCAGGTTTTGGGACCAAGCCCCCCTTTGGGAATGTGATTTTGACAAGTTAACCATGGTAAGCTTACTTTACTTGTTTGCAAAATAGAAAGATTAAAACTAGCTGTCTCTTTGGTTACCCTGACAATGAAAGAAAGAAGGTTTGCAAAGCCCTGAGCCACATGCCTGAAATACCCTGAAGCATCAGTAAAACTTCACTTCCTTTTTTGATCCACTCCTCAAGGCTTGATATTGGTGAGCAATAAATCAGGCAAAACTCACAGGGGCTTATCTCCTCCATATGGAGGGCATTTGGGACTGGTTTTCTTGTAAAATATTTACACATATGAAGAACTAAAGAATTTGGGGTGCCAGGCTAGCTTCAATTAAGTTCTGAGTGAAAGTTTCTTTATTGTGTAAAACAATTGCAAAGACCTCTTCTTCCTTCACTTCCTTTCTTTATTGCCCTTCTCTTCCCCCACACACACTTTTTTCTTTTTTCTCTTCTCTCTTCCCTTCTCTTCTCTTCCTTTCTTTCTTCCTTCAATAAAAGAAGTCATACTAGAGCTGAAAACCTAAAGTTTTGAAAACTTCCTTATAGAAATTTTAAAGGTTAGATGGTCTAACCTCCTAAATCACCTAGGAACTCAGTCTGAACCATTCTGGATGTATTCAGAAACATCGCTGCCAATTTTACAATGGCAATTAGATTATTATTTTACTTAAGCTACAGTCTATCTTCTGTTATCTCCAAGTTTTGAAACTACTTCTGACCCTCTGGGGTCAGAAGGACAAATTTGCTCCTTTTCCCTGAGTTGCTTAAGGAAGTCAGCCATTTTCTTGTATTAGTGCATATTTATACAAGAATATCAAAACATGGGCCATGTCACTCTCTAAAATTAACTATGCATCTGTTTGTGGTGACCATAGCAACAAGTAGGCATCTACATATAGTGTTTAATATACCTATGGTTGAGCTTTAACTGAACAGAGTTATGTTTCCCAACATTATTGTCAAGGATGAACAAGATTAGAACCTTAGGTTGGAACGCATAGGTCTATGTTAGAGCTTCTCCAGACTGGCTTTCTCAAGCCCAGGTCTCTCTTCTGTAGGAAATCGAGAATATAAAAGAGCTCTAGAGTTAGTAGTAAAATTCAGAAACCTGATTTGATACATGTGGGAAGCATACATCATTACATTAGTATAGTTACTAGTTTGCCTGAATGAGTAATTGGAGTTTCATGGGTACCGTTTCATGCACATGTGGTCGTTGAAACTTTCTTTACATGAAATGTTAATTTAAAAATAGGTAACATGAAGATTGTAGAGCCATGGTGGAGGAGAACTCTCAGAGACATCGCCCCCCTTAATAACATCATACTAAGGTGGGTGGAACCTGGCTGACTCCTAGGCTATCTATAATCCCCTACCCCATGGACTGATCCAGACTGCCCACGGAGGAGGATATCCAGCTGATTGGGGATAGGGAAAAGGGGCATTGGGGAACTGGAGATAACAGCGCATTATTTGTTCATTAGATATATCTCATTATGGATAATAAAAAAATCATTCTGAAAAAAAATTAGGTAACATGGGGCTGGGGAGATGGCTTAGTGATTAAGGCATTTGTCTGCTAAGCAGAAGGAGCTGAGTTCAATTCCCCAGTTCCCATATAAAGCCTGATGCACAAGATAGTGCATGTGTCTAGAGTTTGTTTTCAGTGGCTGGAGGCCCTGGTGTGCCCATTCTCTCTCTCACTCTCTCTGTCTGCCTCTTTTTCTCTCTCAAATAAATAAATAAAAATAGGTTAACATGAAGGGCTTGGGAGATGAATCGGGTATTAAAGTGCTTCTTTGGAAACCTTGCTGGCCCAGGTTCAATTGCCCAGACATCCACAAAAAGTTGAGCAGGCATTTATTTGCAGTGGCAAGAGACCCTTCCGCCCCCACATAAATAAATTAAAAATTAAAAAAAATAACATGGAAGGTTGTGGTGACGGCCCTAAAGTGATTTTTTTAATTTACTTTTTTATTGTCCATAATGAGTTACATTATTTAATGGGCAAACAATAAAAAGTCATTTTTAAAAATATCTTTATTATGAATAACTATATACATTGTATGAGCAAATCTTGTGTATCCCTGTTTACCTCCTCTTAAGGGGTAGTTAGTCCCCTACCCACTGGGGTCCTTCCTCAGTGCGCATACTGCATCTGTCCACAGGGTAGGGGGTTATGAACTGCACCAGAGGTAGCCAGTTTTTCGTTCTTTTTCTTTTTATTCCTTCCCCCTTGTGTATTGATGCTGAGGGGTCGATGTCTCTGGATATTCTCCTCCACCATGGCTCTTACATTCTTTCTGCCCCCTATTCCACTTAGTTCCTTGAGTCATAGTGGGTGAGTTTTGAGTCAGCTTTGTTCTTGAGATCTTAAGTATCTCTGGATCTTAGTCCTGGGTTGTGTTGGTATCATTGGTGTCTGTCTCCATTGACCTTTCATGGGTTATCAGACTTGCTGTGGTGATTGGTCTCCTGTTTGTCTCATCACTTTCTCATAGGTTTCATTTGGGCCCTGTGTAAAGGCCAGGGGTGGTTTGTCTTCTGCCAGGATGTCAGCCTTCATCCAATGACTTGGTGGAATTGAGTTGTCCCCAGCTCTCTAAATGCCATCTGAAAAATACAAACAGAATCTCCATTGGAGAGTGAGATCAATATAGGTTAAATGAGACAACATTGCTATTTTGACTAGCTCCTAATGGGTATAGTCTCTCTGTAGCACTCTGATAGTGGGAATTTCCCCTAGGAGCCCAAGATCTTGGTCCCAATAGGATTGTGCCATGGATCCCAGTTCCAGTTAAGGGTTCCTTTTCACTAAGAGGATCTCTAAGCCAATCATTAAGCCATTGATTACCATCCTCAGCTTAGTGCACTATTGCACAGATGAGCATTTCTTGATTTGCTGGTCTCTTCCATGCAGCCGTGTGTTCAGCATTCTTGTGACAACTGTCTATATTATATATCAGTGGTCTGTACTTTCTCCAAATATCATTGACCAATTTCCCCTGGCAGGTCATGTAACACCTTCCAGTGCTATACATGCTACCATCTGGGAGCTGGTTACCATTCTGGATCTAGAAGAATCTCTTGGTGTTGTTTGATGACACTCTGTGATTTCTTCAGCAATAGGGTCTTACCTTTGGCCTGGGCAGGTATACAAGAGTTTTGAGAGAAGTCTGTCACATTTTGGGGACCTCGTGTGTCTCTTTGATGAATAGCTCAGTGCGGGAAGGAAGCAATAACTGGGACAGGGAGATGCAGGCCTGAGCAATTATTCTTGAGGTTAGGCTTCCTACCATTCTATGCATGGCCCCTCATACCAGGTGGTTGCCACAGCTTCCTCAGGAGCTTACTGTATAAAAGCTAGGGTTTTATGGTATCAATTATTAGTTTAGTTTACTATATGAGTCCCCCTCCCATTCCCCATTCAAATCCCCCCCCCACTCATTCCATTCCCTTTTACAAACTCTCCTTTCACTGATGGATTTTCTTAATGTTCTGGTTTAACATGGTTAAGAACCACATATGAGGGAAAATAAGCAGTGCTTGGCTCTCTGCTCATGTGTGGGGTCACTAAGAATGATCTGCTTCAAGTCCAACCATTTTTCTTTAAATTTCATTTTGTCATTTTTCCTTTCAGCTGCTTAGAATTCCATAGTGCATATGTAACACAATTTTGTTGTACGTTAGTCCAGTGATGGGCATTTGGGTTGATTCCACTTCCTTGCTAATATGAATTGAGCTGCTATAAACATGGTTGAGCAAATGTCTCTGTACTTCCACATGGAAACTTGGGGGAAGATGCCCAGTAGAGAGATAGCTGGGTCCGCTGGTAGCTCTATATCCATCCTGTTCAGGAGCCTCCACACTGCTTTCCATAGTGGTTGTACAAGTTTGCATTCCCACCAGCAGTGCATGAGGGTTGGTTCCTTTTTCCCCACAACCACACGGAGCATCTATTGGTAGTAGATTTTTTTTAAGGATTGCCATTCTGACTGGAGTTAGATGGAATCTCATTGTTGTTTTGAGTTGCATTTCTCTGATGATTAATGACATTGGACATTTTCTCAAATGGAAGTTGGCCATTTGTATTTCTTCCTCTGTGAATTCCGTGTTGAGTTCAGTTCCCCATTTTGTGAGTGAGCTAATAGTTGATAATTTTTTTAAATTTTTTGACTTCTTTAGAGGCTCTAGATATTAGACCTCTAACTGTATTGTAGCTGGCAAAGATTAACTCCCAGTTTGGTGGTGGTCTATTGGCTTTGAGTATGGTATGCTTGTCTATACAGAAGCTTTTTAGCTTGATGAGATATGATTGGTTAAGTGATTGTTGCACTTCCTGGGCTATCAGAGGTTTGTTCAGGAAGTTTTTCCCTATTCCTATCTTTTAAAGAGTTCTCCCAATTATTTCTTCCAGGGTTTTCAGAGTTTCAGGTCATATGTTGAGGTCTCTGATCCATTTGGAGTTGATTTTTGTGCATGGTGAGAGGAGAGGGTCTAGTTTCATTTTCTTGCAAGTATTTATCCAATTTGTCAAGTACCATTTGTTAAAGATGCTATCTTTATGCCAGTTAATATTGTTGGCATCTTTGTCAAATATGAAGTACCTATAGTTGCTTGAGCTTAGGGCAGGGTCTTCAATTCTGTTCCATTGGTCTATCTGTCTATTTTTGTGCCAATACCGTGCTGTTTTTGTTATGATTACTTTGTAGTATATCTTTAGGTCAGGTACAGTGATAATGCCTGACATACTTCTTTTACTAAGGATGGCTTTGGATATCCAAGGGCTTTTGCCATTCCAAATAAATTTGGAGATTATTTTTTCTATGTCTGCAAAGAATGAAGCTGGTATTTTATTGATATTGCATTGAATCTGTATATAGCTTTTGAGTATTGCCATTTTCATGATATTAATTCTACCTATCCAGGAGCATGGGAGAGCTTTCCATATTTTCACGGCTTCCTCAATTTCCTTCTTGAGTGTTTTTATGTTATAATATGATACTATTCTTCAGGTCCATTATGGATAGCATCATGTCATCTGTGAAAAGGGATAATTTCACTTCCTTTCCAATTTGTGTCCCCTTTATGTCTTTTTCCTGTCTTATTGCATTGGCTAGAACTTCTAGAACTATGTTGAAGAGCAGTGGTGAGAGTGGACACCTTGTCTTGTTCCCAAATTTAGTGGGAACTCCTTGAGTCTTTCCCCATTGAGTTTTACTTGGATTTAGGAGTTTAGTATATGGCCTTATTTATGTTGAGGTATAGGCCCTCTATTCCAAATCTTTCAAGTGTTTTAATCATGAAGTGGTGTTGGATTTTGTCAAAGGCTTTCTCTGCATTGATTGAGATGACCATGTGGTTTTTGTGGTTAAGTTTATTATTTTAATGGATTATATTGATTGATTTCCATATTTTGAACTAGCCCTGCATCCCTGGGATGAAGCCAACCTGGTCTAGGTGGATAATACTTTTAATATGTTGTTGAATTCAGTTTGCAAGGATTTTATTCAGGATTTTTGCATCTAAGTTCATCAGGGATATAGGTCTATACTTTTCCTTTGGGCCTTCTCTTCTTTCTGTTTGGTTATATTGGCCAGGGGTTTGTCAATCTTATTTATTTTTCAAAGAACCAGCTCTTTGTTTCATCATTTTTTGATCCTTTTCTTAGTTTCTAATTCATTCATCTCTGCTATGATCTTAATTATTTCTTTTCATCTGGAGCTCCTAGGGTTGGATTGTTCTAATTTTTCCAAGGCCTTTAGCTGGTTGGTTAGGTTATTAATTTGGGGTCTCTCCGTTTTTGTTATGAAGGCCTTCAGTGCTACAAATTTCCGCCTTAGGACTGCTTTCATTGTGTCCCATAGGTTCTGGTATGTTGTATTTTCATTATCATTTCGTTCAAGAAATTTTTCGATTTCCAATTTGATTTCTTGAATGACCCATTCATTGTTTAATAGCATATTGTTCAATCTCCAATAGTTGGTATGATTTCTATTTGTTCTCTCATTGTTTATTTCCAGCTTCAATGCATTGTGGTCTGATATGATGCAAGGTGCTACCTCAATCTTCTTGAATTTGTTGAGTCATGTTTTATGTCCTAATATGTGGTCTATTTTGGAGAAGGTTCCATGAGCTGCTGAGAAGAATGTATATTTTGTAGAGTTGGGATGGAGTGTTCTGTATGTGTCTTTTAGGTCCAGTTGATCCATGATGTTATTGGGTTTTATTATTTCCCTGTTGATCTTCTGTTTGGATGATCTGTGTAAAGATGATGGACTTAGAGTTTATTTTTGTTTTCTTTTCCATTAGTCTTTGCTTTATGAACTGTGGCGAACCTGTATTTGGTGCATATATGTTTATGATGGTGATATTCTGTTATTAGATTGTTCCTGTGATGAGTAAGAAGTGTCCTTGGTTGTCCTTTTGAATTGATTTTGGTTTGAAGTCTATTTTGTCAGATATTAGTGTAGCAACCCTTGTTTATTTTTTGTTTTTGCTAGCTTGGAGATTATCTTCCATCCTTTCACCCTGAGGAGGTTCCTGTCTTTAAAGGTGAGGTAGGTTTCTTGCAGGCAGCAGATGGAAGGATCCATTTTTCTGATCCATCCTGCTAGCCTGTGTCTTTTTATGGGAGAGTAAAGACCATTAATATTCAAAGTCACAACTTTGAGGCTTGAGTCAATCCCTGCCATAGTGTAGGGTTTATGGGATTTGATGCCTCTCTTGTTATTTTGTATCCTCTAGGCTTGATTATTGTGTCCAACTTCTGGATGGCTCTTGGGGTTGGTTGCTTGGCTCTTTTGTGTGGAATATTTCATGGAGAATTTTCTGTAAATTTGGTTTAGTGCCCATATCCTTGTAGAGCAGGCTTTTATCTTGAAATATTTTCATTTCTCTATCTATTATAAAGGGATACTTTTGCAGGGTACAATAGTTTGGGTTGAAAGCCAAAGTGATTTAGGCTTTGAAGTATGCCGTTCCAAGCCCTTCTGGCCTTCATGGTTTCCATGGAGAAGTCTGATGTAATTGATAGGTATGCCTTTATAGGTGATTCGTTGTTTTGCTCTTGCTGCTTTTAGAACCCTCTCCTTACATTCGATGTTTAGAGTTTTAACTACAATGTGTCTTGGGGAGTTTCTTCTTTGTTCCTGCCTGTTTGGTGTTCTGTGTGCTTCTTGTATCTGGATGGGATTTTTTTTTCAGATTAGGGAAATTTTCCTCAATAATTGTGTTGAATATGTTCTCTATGCCTTTGGCCTAGATTTTTCACCCTCTGGTATTTCCATGATCCAGTCATTTGGTAATTTAAGTGTGTCCCATAATTCCCTCATATTTTGTTCACAATTTTTTTAACTGATCCAAATTTCTGTTATCCTGATCTCTTTTTTCTGCTTTGTCTTCCATATCTGAGGTTCTATCTTCCAGTTTATTTACTCTGGTAGTGAGGGATTCTAGAGATGTTTTAAATATCTCCATTTGATTTTGGTCTTCCAATAGAGCTTTTGCATGGTCTCCATCTCTTGGTTGAGTTACATTTTCATTTCAAAGGTTGTCTTACTTAATGCTTCCTTGTACTCATTCTTGTATTTGATTATGTCTTTGTTTAGTTTAGCCAGCTGATTCTTGAGCTCCTCTGATTGTTGGTTTGCCTTTCACTCATTTACTGTTCTACCAAAGTCCATCTGTTTTTCTTCCATTGTATTGAGCCTAATGGCAAAGCTTGTGAGCTGATTCTGTACATTTTCACTTACATTGTCAATTTTTGCTTCGATTTCCATTAATAATCTGGATATAGAATCTGCACAGAGATGTCAAACATGTCATCTCCTCCTGGGCTTGCATCTGTGCTTTTTTTTTGATATTTTTGTTGTTGACTTCCATAGTGGGGCTAGGGGAACTTGGTGTGAGGCTCTTTGCCTGTGTGTTCTTGCATTATGATCTGCCCATGTTCGGGTGAGATACCTTTTACCCAGGACTTCAGCAGACGCAGGGACCTCACACAAGATTGAGGCAAGGACTGATGAGGGTTTGACATGTGCTCGGTTCCTCTGGTGTCAAGAAGTGTGGGGGGGAGTTTAAACCTTCAGCAGTAATAGCAGGCTTGGGGTTGGACTTTTATTGGAAACCAGGGTCAGTGGGCAACGTGGTGGGGCACCAAGGCACAGCTCCTTCACCTGGCCTTGCCTAGGGTCGGGGATCCAAGCGTGCAAGGGCGGGTGGGAGGTCTGGACTAAAGTCATTTTTAATTCTGTGATGGCAAGTTTGGAAAATCTGAATCCATTGCATTGATAAGTGAAAAAAATTCATTCCAAATCATAAGTGATTTTGGTAGAAAATATTTAGTAAAATATAAAATGGAATCTAAATGTAAATATTATGATTCACATAAAAAATTAGATTCTTTACATCCTTCACATATAGTTGTATCATCCCTACAAAAAGCCAAAATATCTTCAGTTAAAACCCTGCCCTTTACATATTTTTCTCTGTGGTGAGCCTATACATGCAGTCTTAAAATAACCATTTTCATTCCAGTCTCTCTTTAGAAGTCCAGGAAGCTTGTTAAGACCTGATTGATAATTTCAGTAAACTAGAGGGCTTTCAATGAGCTGTGCTGTATACATCAGTCAGCCTTTGCTTCATTTTAAGTCAATGCAAAGCTGAGTGGCTTAAACCTTCCTGCTGATTAATTTTGGCCATTCTCAGCTAGGTGGACATTCTGATGTGCATGACTTGGGGCTGATGGCGGGGTCAGCAAGGCCATGCATCTCTGGCATCTAGCTTGCTTTTTCACTTGGTAGTTGAGTTATAAACACTACCAGAGAGGTTAAGAGCAGAAGCTGCACAGCTTGTTAGGACCAATGCTCTGAAGTTGTTTTTTGCAACTTTTGCCAAATTCTTGGTGAATACAAGCACAAGGCTGTCTTGGCGTCAAAGAGGGAAAAAGTAAACCCTACTTTTTGATGAGATAAATACAGGGATGGGTGAGATTATTGTTGCTATCTTTGCAAATACACTTTTGTCCTATCTAATGCCATATTTTGCTTAAATACTATATTTAATATTTTTATTCCTTGATAGTTCAATAAGAT
>PVHP010023464.1:0-27359 GCA_004024765.1 Zapus hudsonius
TGGGTCCTGGGGAATTGAACCCAGGGCCTTAGGCACTGGAGGCAAGTGCCTTAACCGCTGAGCCATCTCTCCAGCCCTAAAGAGATCTTTTAAAAATATTTTTATTTGAGAGAGAGAGAGAGAGAGAGAGAGAGAGAGAGAGCACACTAGGACCTCTAGCCAATGCAAAATGAATTCCAGATGCATAAGCCAGTACGTGCATTCAGCCTTATGTAGGTACTGGGGAATTGAACCTGGGCCCAATATGCTTTGTAAGCAAGCACCTTTAACCACTTGGCCATCTCCCCAACCCTCTAAGAAATCTTTTATCTTTGTATCATTTAAAATATCTTTTACAAATGCATTCCTGTATCTACTTCCCTGAGGGACGAATTACAAGTTATCAATACTTGAGCACATTTTTTCCATATCCAAGACCTTCTAGGGTACATTCTTTTATTTTTTTACTCAGACTACAGGACCAGACACCAGGGATGCTTCTTCTCCTTCCAGAGCCTGGCGCCTGGGAAACACGAAGTCCTCACACCTGACTGGCACAAGCTGAGCTCCTCAGGTGCACATGCTCCTGAGAGACTCCCGGGATCCCTCAGTCACTGGGCCATCTGGAAAGACCATGACCAAACTTCTGGAATTGTCACTCATGAAAGAAACCCGGAGTTACTCTCAGTTCAAATCTACAGTTAGCACGTGAATAACAGAGTGAAAATTAATGTGCCTATCTTAAATTGTCTGCTAATAGCTCACGAGCTGCTACATACAATCAGGTGTATTAGAGATGTGTAGTTAGCGTGGGCCCTGTGTTTTTGACCGTGCCAAGTGGTGATGTAGGATTTCAGGGATCCCAGCTGCTCACCAGGAAAGTCGCCACACACAAGAGCTTTCAGCTGAGAATCCTGTCGACTCAGAATGTGCTCATGACTTCAGGTTGTGTGTCAGATGCACACTGTGGGGTGACTTCAGTCTGTGTCAGATGAACACCGTGGGGTGACTTCTGGCTGTGCGTCAGATGCACACCATGGGGTGACTTCAGGCTGTGTGTCGGGATGCACATCGTGGGGTGACTCTGCTTTGTATCTGAAACGCAAGCCTTTAGGATACCGGCATGATTTTCTGGCCTGGTCCCCTGCTTTCATCAATTATGAATGCTGAGCCCCAATTAAAGGCACCTTCAAAGGAATAATTAGACTTAATGAGAAAGAAAAAGCTTTGGGCAAATAGATACTGAAAGAAAAGAAGATATGGAATAAGACGTTGGAGCCGGGAGTTGATTAATATTTCAGGAAATGATTTTTGGATTTAGTTACGTTAAAACAACATAAATGTAGCGAGATGTAGAGATGACTGGCCAGGGCAGGAGGCAGATCGTGCACACTGGGACCGACACCTGTCGCTGTAATTTCAGGCTCCTTTGTTCTCTTCGTGAGACGCCTGGACATTTGCTTTCCTGAACAGTAACAGCAAACAAGTGAACTGTGCAGACCGTGTGTACTGTCTGTCACACGTTCATGCTGTATTTTGGTCATCTGTGCAACAGGGATTATGTTATCACTGAACCCCTCAATCACTGAGGAGGAAAGACAATGCAAGTGACTTGTTCAAGGTCAGGCAGCTAGTCAGATGGGAACCTGGTCTCCCTGAGGCCTGAGCTCTATGCCCTGCACAGAGGGGCACAGGTAAGAGGCTGGCTCTCCATATTTTGGCGGAATCTTTCCAGCTCCTCTCCCCCTTCACCACGCAGCCCCTCTGTCACAAGCACACACTTTGCTCAGGCAAGTCTCTTTGTTACCAATAAACTCGACCGACAGGAGGGGCATCAAAATGCTAATTAATCTTCATTGCAAAATCCTTTATTCCACGGACGGGTTAAGTCATTTTGGGAAAATTCACTCTGTGCTCAGACTAGGAACGCTTATCAGGAATAGAAATATGAACTTATTTTCTAGAAAACGGAGAACACTGACTGATGCACGTGCCACTTTCTGCAGCTGGCTTTACAGTGGGTACTGGGGAACTCGAACCCAAGACATCAGGCTTTGCAAGCAAATGTTTTCATCTGATGAGCCAGCTCCCCAGCCTTGTTTTTTTTAAACATTAGTTTTTTTTGTAAATCCTTATTTTTAAAGGAATTTTGTTTACTTGCAAGCAGAGAGAGAAACAGAGAGAAAGATACAGAGAATGGGTGCTCCAGGCCTCCAGCCACTGCAAACTCCAGACACAGGTGCTTCGTTGTGCATCTGGCTTTACATGGGTCCTGGGGAACTGAACACGGGTCCTTGGGCTTTGCAGGCAAGCGTCTTCACCACTGAAACATCTCTCCAGCCCCGCCCTGATTATTTTTTTTAAAAAATCATTTATCTGCTTTATTTCACCTTAGTTTTTTTTACTTTTTAAAATATTTTTTCATTTTCAAGCAGAGATACAGAGAGAGAACATCAGGGCCACCACCTATGGGTCTGGCTTATGTGGGTCCTGGGGCACTGGAGGCAAGTGCCTTTGAGCCATCTCTCCAGCCCCCCGCCCTGCTTTTATTTATTTTTTATTTTATTTAAATTTTTTTATTGTCCATAATGAGTTACAACATTCAGTGGGCAAACAATGAGTTGTTATCCCCAATTAAAACCTCACCCCTAATTCACTTCGGAACAGACAGCACGTCCTCCCCCGCGCGCTCCCACCACCCGCCGCGCGGGGGCAGCAGCGGCCACGGTTCCGCGGCGAACGCGGCGCTCGGCCCTCGCTTGCTCTGGCCTGGCTCGCGGCTCTCGGCCGTGGATTAGCGCCGCTGGGGACGTGGGCGGCCCGGGCCCGTCCCCCCGGCCGGCGGCGGCGGCGGCGGCGGCGGAGGCCCAGCGGCACAGTCCGGGCGGCGCGAGCCGAGGGGCGCAGGGCGTGCGCGCTGCGGGGCGCGCGCGGGGGAGCACCGCGGCCCCGGGCATCATGGCGCTGCGCGCCCGCGCGCTCTACGACTTCAGGTCGGAGAACCCCGGCGAGATCTCGCTGCGGGAGCACGAGGTGCTGAGCCTGTGCAGCGAGCAGGACATCGAGGGCTGGCTCGAAGGGATCAACAGCCGGGGCGACCGCGGCCTCTTCCCGGCTTCCTACGTGCAGGTGATCCGAGCGCCCGAGCCGGGCGCGGCGGGCGACGGTGGCCCCGCAGGGCCCTCCCGCTACGCGAACGTGCCTCCGGGCGGCTTCGAGCCCCTGCCGGGCCCCTCCGGCTTTCCGTACGGCGGCGGCGGCGGCGGCGGCTACCAGGCCAGCCAGGGCAGCGACGACGACTGGGACGACGAGTGGGACGACAGCTCGACGGTGGCCGACGAGCCCGGCGCGTCCCCGGACCCCGACGGCTCGTGGTCGGTCCCGGCGGGCGGCTACCGGCTGTCCACGCGCGGCGACGCGTCCCCGGGTGCGCGCGGCGGCGTCGGCGGGGGTCCCGCGGCCCAGCACCCCGCGTCCTCGTCGGCCAAGAGCTCGGCCACGGTGAGCCGGAACCTGAACCGCTTCTCCACCTTCGTGAAGTCGGGCGGCGAGGCGTTCGTGCTGGGCGAGGCGTCGGGCTTCGTGAAGGACGGCGACAAGCTGTGCGTGGTGCTGGGTCCGCACGGGCCCGAGTGGCAGGAGAACCCGTACCCGTTCCGGTGCACCATCGACGACCCCACCAAGCAGACCAAGTTCAAGGGCATGAAGAGCTACATCTCGTACAAGCTGGTGCCCACGCACACGCAGGTGCCCGTGCACCGGCGCTACAAGCACTTCGACTGGCTGTACGCGCGCCTGGCCGAGAAGTTCCCGGTCATCTCGGTGCCGCACCTGCCCGAGAAGCAGGCCACCGGGCGCTTCGAGGAGGACTTCATCTCCAAGCGCAGGAAGGGGCTCACCTGGTGGATGAACCACATGGCGAGCCACCCGGTGCTGGCGCAGTGCGACGTCTTCCAGCACTTCCTCACCTGCCCCAGCGGCACCGACGAGAAGGCCTGGAAGCAGGGCAAGAGGAAGGCCGAGAAGGACGACATGGTGGGCGCCAACTTCTTCCTGACGCTCAGCACGCCCCCGGCCGCCGCCCTGGACCTGCAGGAGGTGGAGAGCAAGATCGACGGCTTCAAGAGCTTCACGCGCAAGATGGACGACAGCGCCCTGCAGCTCAACCACACGGCCAACGAGTTCGCGCGCAAGCAGGTGACGGGCTTCAAGAAGGAGTACCAGAAGGTGGGCCAGTCGTTCCGGGGCCTCAGCCAGGCCTTCGAGCTGGACCAGCAGGCCTTCTCCGTGGGCCTCAACCAGGCCATCGCCTTCACGGGCGACGCCTACGACGCCATCGGAGAGCTCTTCGCCGAGCAGCCCAGGCAGGACCTGGATCCCGTCATGGACCTGTTAGCGCTGTACCAGGGCCACCTGGCCAACTTCCCCGACATCATCCACGTGCAGAAAGGTAAAGGCGGAGCAGGTGGCGCGGGATGCCACCCGGGGTCCGGCTCGCGGCGGGGATGTCGGACGACTGGCCTTGGGCAGGGAGGGCTTCGCTGCAGACCAGCTCCTGAGCCTGGTTTCGTGTGACAGGGCCGTCATTCCGTATTCGAGTCATCACATGCCTGCTGCGGTGGCAGGCGTCCCTTTGCACATTGCAGAGCGGGCAGACCAGGGAGGGCCATGGGCAGGGGGTGTGTGTGGATACACCTGCCGGGATCCCGAATGAGGATCGCTCTCGACGTGACCCTCCGGGCCCAGGACCTGCTCAGCCTGCAGGACTGCCTGTGCAGTCTTTGATCGAGCCGAAATCTGGGCCGTTGTTTGGGAAAGTGACCAGGGACAGCATCGGGCTGAACTTGGAATCTTGTATCTGAGAGCAGCTAGCTGCCCCTGTCAGGGAGTGCTGTGTCACCAGCACTTGTGAGACTCTTCCCCATCCTGAGGTTTCCAGTGGCTTTCTGGTATAAAGCCTCCATTGACTGCCCGAGGGGGAGGTGGCCTTGCCTCGGAAAGCCCAGGGTGGGGGAGGGTGGCAGCAGGCGGCTATCTGTAGCATCCTGGGCTGGTGCAGAGCTCCGTGGATGACCAGGTCTGGCCTTCTGTGGTGACCCACCCACCGCCCTACCAGGTAGGACAACCCCACTGTGAGCAGCCTTGAACTGTCCCACGCTCAAGGTCAGCCTGTGCCTCACAGACATCTGGACACAATGGTCTCCTCTCCACTGCCTTTCTGTTTCCCCTTCCTAGGGAGACTCTCCGTGGAAGGGTGAGGCTGGAGAGGTCAGAGGTCTTCAGTGTCTGTTCTTGCAGCTCCCACAACATCTGCAGGACTAATTTTGGAGGAGGATAACAACCTTCTTGCAATTTACAGGTCCTAAGTACAGTCTAGATTGCGTTAGCTTTTCGTTGTTGTTTTCGAGGAAGGGTCTCACCGTAGCCCAGGCTGGCCTTGAACTCACAGTGATGAGCGCTGGGATTAAAGGCGTGCTGCTGGTCTGTATTGCCTTTACTTTGCCTAAATTGGTATGAAGCCTTGACTTTGGCTGGTGCCAGTGAAACTGACAGATTGACCCTTTAATGGGAGGGAGACCTTAACATTTCACCTCTGTAGTGTTAAACCATTCAGGACTGGGCATGCTGCCTACTTACACATTTTTGTGAGTTTATGCAAATTGTGGGCTGGAGTTTCCAGAGGGTAGAACCCTGCACAGACCCCTGGGCAGGGCGGGGTAGTGGGCGTGTCCAGTCCTCCCTGGTGCCAGTGCTTTCCCCTCATTGAGGACTTGCAGCTGAGCTTGGTCAGGAGCCTGCTGTGGAACTTCTGGAGCTGAAAAGGTGTGCTTGTCCTAAGCCTGTCTGAGTGCGCAGACAGCTCTCAGTCTACTCTAGCAACTATCAGTTCATGTGGTCGAAGCTTGTTTCTGCTGTCGCCTTGGTGTGTCCTGTACAGGGAGCCTGTGTCCCTGGGTGACTCTTCTGCTGGGTGCACGTGTGGAAAGCTTCCCTTTCAGCCAGGGTTTCTTCAAGCAAGTGAGGGAGCATTGGTGACTTTGGGAGAAATAGATAGAATGAATGAGGGCCCTGAGCTGGCAGGCTTGTGAGCATGCTTGGCTGGCCAGCCCCCCCCCCCCCCAACTGCATGGTTGGAATGACTCCTTTTTGCAGTCTGAGTACTTGGGCAGTTTGTTTACTGCTTGACTTTTTCCCCCTAAGGTCTCAAAGTATGGTCCTGTCTAAGGTCTCAACTGTGACTTTTGATAAAAGGAATAAAAAATTCCAAGCCATTTTCCAGTCTTTTGTTGTATTTGCTTCAGAGTTTATATTTCATTTTAGGAAAAAACCTTAAACTTCAAAAAATTCTAAGTCATTATTTCACCTTGGTTCTCATTGCTTAAGCTGAGGACAAAGCAGTGTTTCATGGCTTTATTTGGCCCACTGGGATCATGCCTGGGAGGTCTGCACCCGGGAACTGGCGCACCATTGGAAGTGCGCTTTAATTGCTCCTGCGGTTCAGGACAGCTCCTGAGATCCTGCCTTCAGGGGAGGCAAAGCAGCCTTGGGCTCCTCTCAGCTGTGGCCTGTTGGATGCTGTACCCATGAGCCACTGCAGTCCAGTAAAGTTCAGTCTGACGAGAAATTCAGTTCCTCAACCACACTGGCACTGGATGAGGTTTAGGGGCAGCGGGCTCAGAGCCTGTCTGCTCGTTTCCGGTTTGGTTTCACTGCTCCGATGGCTGGAGTCTAACGGCCATTTGCTCTCTGTCTGGTCATCTCACGTTCATGACACTGCGAGGGAACTTCCCAGGCCTCACCCTGTGAGCCCTGTCACCTGCTCGTTGTGTCTCCGCACACACACAGGCCGTCCTCATGATGGTCCAGCTGCAGGGTGAGGGTGGGAAATGGAGGCACTTTTCCAGCTTCTGCTGAGATTAATGTAGGTCTTAGTATAGTGCCATCAGCAAGAGTAAAGAAAGCCTTGTGGCTCCATTAGCTAAAGGAGAATTCTAGAATGCTTCATTTTTTTTTAAAATGCTGTCTTAGATAGATAGCTCCACCTGGGTGAGTGGAGTGGAGGAGGAAGGGGCTTGTGTAGTCTGCCCGCTGGATGGGCTTCCGAATGCGCTTGGGGGGCTTGAGCTGTAGTCCGGGTGCTCTGTTCCCTGGAGCTCCTGGTCCCTGGGGGGGTGATTTTCTGTTCCTCACTTGGGCGCATCACAGCTTTGCCCTTCACCGCTGCTGCCTGCACTGTGCTGTGCTCTCTAATGCTGCAGCCTTGACTTTGAGAAGACATTGTTTCACAGATACAATTAATCTACAGTTTGGCCAAATCAAATGTGGATGGCAGCGTCTCCCCCCCCTCCCCTGTTTTAAAGTTTTACACTCATCTCTTTGTTTCAAAGAAAAGGTAGAAAATGGTGTGAAGTTGAATGGGCTGGCGGCCCTGTTTTCTGTATCCCAAATCTCTCTCTTTGCTCTCTCAGTGTTCTAGATGATCCTGCTCCTCCCTGGCAAGCAGCCGCAGGGGTCAGTCCTGCTGGGTAGAATTTCACCATTGTGCCTCCTGCCACCTTGGAGGATTCCGCTTACTGTCCCCAGACATTAATTATACATAGCAGAGTCCGGGCCTGGCAGGGAAGGCCAGGTAAGCCCTGGCTGCCTGAAGCTTCAAGTCCCCTCTCTCCTGCTCTGCGAAAATCAGCCACTGGCAAACTCATCTCTACTTTGAAATCTCTGGGCCATAAATTTGAGTCATTCCTTTTGTTTTAGCTTCATTTTAATTGAGCCCATTTCTCCCCTCTTCTCCTTGCACTCAAGCTGTTTTCCAGAGACTTCATGTCTTTGATGTTTTTAAATGTTGTGTATGTTATGATTGCCGTCATGTACTTGCTATTGTCCTACAAAGAGCTGGGCTTCGTTATGGTGTTTTCAAACAATTTGTTCCCCCCTCTTTCCCTTCCTGTTTCCCCGACCAAACCTCTCCTCTGCTTCCATAGTCCTTGCTTCCTTTTGTGTCTCATCCATCTCCTCTCTGTCTCACATCTTATTTACATATTTATAAACACTACAGGTTTGGATCCACACTCCCCCCACCCCATGTGAGGGCTGGTTTGGGGTGATGCTTTCTATATAGCAGTACACAGAGCTCATGTTCAAAAGCAGCTTTGCACTTGGGAGGCAGAGGTAGCAGGATCGTCATGAGTTCAAGGCCATCCTGAGACTACATAGTGAATTCTAGGTCAGCCTAGGCTAGAGAGAAACCCTATCTCAAAAGAAAAAGAAAAAGAAAAAAGAAAGTGTGGCAGGGTTTGCCCTGCTGTCTATGTCTGGAAAGGTTTGGATCCACATACGAGGGAGAACATGTGGTTTTTGTCTTTCTGGGCTCTCTGAGGTTATCTCAATTACGATAATTTTTTCCAATTCTATTTTCCTGCAAATTTCATTGTCAGCTGAGTAAACTCCATTGTGTATTTAATGACATTTTCTTTATCAAGTCATCAGTTGATGGACATCTAGGTTGAGCCCATTTCCTGTCTAGTGGGAATATAGCAGCAGTGGACTTGGATGTGCCCATATTTCTGTGGTGGTGATGGAGTCCTTTGGGAATATGCCCAGGAATAGTGAAGCAGGGTCATATGGTAGTCCAGTATTTAGCTTTTTGAGAAACTTCCAGTTTACACTCCCACTGACAGTGAATAAGGGTTCCCCTTTCCCCCGAGCCTTGCCAGTATTGCTGTCGTGAGTGTTCTTGGTGACAGCCACTCGGACTGCGGTGAGATGGATCTCAGAGTGCTTTTAATTTGCATTTCCCTGATGACTAAGGATGGTGAATATTTTAAAAAAATATCTGTTGGCTATTTGTGTTTCTTTTTTTGAGAATGGTCTGTTTATTTCATTAGCTCATTTATTGATTGGCAGTTTTGTTTTTCTGTTGTTTAGCTTTTTCAGTTCTTTATATATTTTAGATACAAACCCCTAACCCCAGAGGAAGACTGGCAGAGATCTGCCCTTCTGTGGGCTCCTGTTTGCTCTGCTAATAAGTTCCTTTGCTGTGAAGAGACTTTAACCTGTAAGGTCCCATTTGTTGATTTTGGGAGTATTTCTTTTGCCTTGGAATCCTCTTCAGAGAGTTCTTGCCTAACCCTATAATTTCCAGTGTATCCCCTATGCCTTTCTCTAACACCTGAAGCATTTCTGGCTTTGCATAGATCTCTTAGAGGCATTTATTTATTTGGAAGAGTATGGGCATGCCAGGGTCTCTTGCCACTACAAACAAACTCCAGATGCCTGGCTTTACATGGGTACTGGGGAATTGAACCTGTGCCATGACACTTTGCAGGCAAGCACCTTTAACCACTAAGACATCTCTCCAGCATTTTGACATAACAGGTTAGATTTCACTCTGGAGGGAGAGACAGCACTTGATAAAGGCCAGTAATCCAGCTGTGATGATGTGGCTGGGTGCCAGATGGCTGAGAGCCTGGAGGATGGCAAGCAGGCAAGGGCTTAGGGAAAGTGCCCCTCGGCTGCCCATAGAGGTGAGAAAGTGCTGTCTAGCCAGCCAGGAAGTCCTGTGTACAGACCCATGGCTCTGATGAAAGGCCTGTGGAATCTGGTGGCCCAGGCATGGGTGAGAGGTGGGAGCTTTGAGCCACCAGAAGCTTCAGTGACACTCGGGTCACTTCCTCAAGGCCATGTGAAGATGAAATACTCTGATGCAGAGTAGCTACTACTAAATGTTTAATGTTGAAAAGAGGAAGGTGCTTTTAAAGTGGGAAGCAGTCTCCACTACAGGACAATTCTAGGAACCTTACCATCCCTCCAGCAGCCTGGTACCATAGAATTGCAGGCAAAGGTCCTTCCTGGAATATGATGTATGAATCCCTGTGGCCTGCATTGATAGTGCAGTGGTCATAGCAGGGGCCCTGGGAGGGGTGTGGACTGGGCAGGTTGAGGAGCAGCAAGTTCAGATCCTATTTGAGGCCATTTGTAAGGTTTGTAAGACTTGGATTAAAAGTTCAAGTGAGATAGAAGCTGTTGCAGGATTTTGAGCTAAGAGATGACATCTGACCAAACATTTTAACAGATCACTGTACCAGTGTTGAGAAAAAGAATGGGTGGGCATGGGAGCGGGTATAGACAGGGAGGCTGTAGGAGCAGACTCAGTACTCCAGGTGAGAGCAGATGGTGGCCCAGATGGGGGGGATGGAAGGTGGTTAGGAGAGGGCCGAACCCTGGAAATATGTTAGGGCACAGCCGGTGAACACTCGGGGCTTCACCTGTGTCTCAAAATGCCAAAGAAGTGGGCAATTTCAACAGAAAGCATTTTCTTATCACACACGTTTATTCTAGATTAGAGTCAGTTCAGAGGATTTGGAAAAGAGATAGGGGAAGCAGCCCAACCATCATTCCATCTACTAGTGTGGGGAGAACATGTGGGAGAGGTTTTAACAGAATTTATGTTGTTCAGCTAAACAAGCAGGAAAAGGAAAGATCGTGAGAAGGAAAAGTTCATGTGGAAGAGAAATCCAGCCCCTCACCATACCCATTAGGCTGTGGTGTGGGGCTGGGGAGACCTTGCTGGTCCCTAGAGAGACAGAGTTCCTTCTTCTAGGACATCATGTGGAAGAAGAGACTGAATTATGTGTTCAGTGAGTATTTCCTGCCCCAGGTGAGCAGGGAAACTGGTGGTGGTGGTGGTGGTGGGGGGAGAGAGAGAGAGAGAGAGAGAGAGAGAGAGAGAGAGAGAGAGAGAGAGAGAGAGAGAGAAAAGAAAGAACACACCAGGGCCACCACCTTGTGGGTCTGGCTTATGTGGGTCCTGGGGAATTGAACCCAGGGCCTTAGGCACTGGAGGCAAGTGCCTTAACCACTGAGCAATCTCTCCAGCCCTTGCTCCTAGGTTTGAACTCTAGTTAGACACCTCCAACTCAAGGGGAGGGTGTCTATGGAGTTTGCATGAAACTGTCATAATCCCCCTTCTGAAGAAATAACCCTAACTGCTGTTAGGGTACTGGGGTGCTGAATCAGAAAAAAAAAGAAAGCATCAGAAAGAAGTACATACATGTTTAAAAAAAATTAAACAAGAATACCCATTTTGATCCTGTAGGAGGCAAGGCAAAGCCCTGCCTGGGAGGGGTTAAGGAGGAGCTTGGCGACATTGTGTGGGGTCTCTCTAAACCCCACATTAGGGTGGAACCAGCAGGTTTGAAGGCCCGGCCAATAAGGATTGTTCAAACTGTGAGCTGGGAAGCCAGGACTTTCATTTAATCCCTAGGATAAATTGGGTTCCTGTATTGGGATCCACATCTCACACTCCACCCAACACAGCCATGGGCCAAATCCCAGATGTGGACCTCATCCTTGGAGTCCTGTCCCTTTCCGAGGAAGAGGAATCGTCCTGTGTGAGGCTTGGTTCTTACCCGGTGCGGACCTGTATTACACAGCTGCCTGAGTCATTCATTCACAGAGCATGCTCAGTGAGTGGGGAGCTGGTGGAGTGAGCAATGAGAGAGATGTTTTCTGTGACAATGGGATGTTTTTGTTTTTCTGTTTAAAAGTATACAGGAAATAAAGGTAGAATCTGGCTGTATTTTATGGATAAAGTCACTGTCATGGTTTGATCCAGGTGTTCTCCACCAACAAATGCGTTCTGAATGATCAACCTCCAGCTGATGGCAATCAAGGTATTAGAACCTCACTGGAGCTGTGTTGTCGGGGGCAGGCTTATGGGGTTATAAGCCCCTTGCCAGTGTTTGGCACACCTTCCTGCCGCTGTTTCCAGTGCTGTGGCAGAGGTGATGTCCATCTCTCTGCTCATGTTATTGTTTTCCCTGCCAGGATGGAGTCTCCCCTTTAGCCCGTAAGCCAAAATAAACCTATTCCTCCACAAGCCGCTTTTTGGTTGGGTTCTTTCTGCACAGCAACAGAGAAAGTTGACTACAACAGTCACTAATATGTGAATGATTTAAAAGGCTTGGATTGCAGTGTCTATGAAGTGACTTTCTAAAACTCAGGAATTTGAAACATTTCTATTTTATGTGCCAGAAAATTAATGTAACCTCATATTTCTCTTTTTGCATATGTGTGCATGTGTGTATATGCATGTTTGTTGGGTGTGTGTGTGTATACACTACAAGCCCATGTTACGTCTCTTCCTCTATCACTTTTGGTGACAAGGTTTCTTATGAACCTAGAGCTTTCTCATTAGACCACTAACTAGTCAGTGAGCCCCAAGATTTCCTTTCTCTGCCTCCCCAATGCTGAGCTTGCTGGCACCCACTGCCATGCCCACCAGTGTGTTACATGGGTGCGGGGGGTCCTAAGACTCCCTGTCTCTGCCTCCCCAGTGCTGGGCTTGCCTGCACCCTCCACCATGTCCAGTGTGTCGCATGGGTGCGGGGGTCCTAACTCAGGCCCGCATGCTTGTACAGCAAGCATTTTATCCACTGCGCAATCTCCCTAGCCCTGGTTTTTCTTTATATTGACTTTTTGGTGTTTGCGCCTGTGTACACAAATGTACACACTTCTTTCTTCTTTAATAAATTTTAATTGTATTTTTCTGGGATCCCTTTTGCATAAAACCCAAGGTTCATGCATTGACATTACTGATGGGCTTGGACTCCTGGAACCCTGAGCTCAGGTGTTGAGCCCAGAGTACCTGCTGTCATGGTGCAAGAGGCAGGATGTGTTCAAGGAATTCACATAAACAGTAGATTTAACTTTGGACTGGGAGAGCACATGGAAGGCCATGGGTAGTTTGTCACAGGTCTGCGTGGAGCATAGTCATGTTTTTTTTAGAAGAACATGAATGGGAAGTCTTGGTTTTGGGCACACTTTAGGTTTCATAAGCATTTATAGTTCTGATTCTAGAACTAAAGTCCACAGGGTAGACTGAGTAGCTGTCTGCATCCAGTGTGACCACATAGTCGTGCCAAGATGTGAAGCAGGTCCCACCCGAGGGCCCATTGAAGTACTTAGCTGTGGAGAGTGAGTCTCGGTTTTGAACACAGTTGTGAGTTTGCCAAGCAGACATGACAGGGGGAGGGAGTCCCAGGTCTCAGGAACCCTATGTGTAGGTTGGGGCTCAGAAAGCCCTTGCTCAGCTGTCTGTGGGCTGTGGGCCTGGATGGCGTGCACACTGTCCAGACAGCCAAGGCACCACAAAGGACTTCAGTGTGCTGCTCCTGGGCTTTCAGGAGGGTGGGTACTCCTGTGCCCAGGGTAGCACTTCAGATGGACAGGTCCTGGTGGCAGGCGTACAAGGTGACTTTGGACACAGTAAAATGGGGAGTGTTGAAAATAATTGAGCGAAGATATGACAGTGTCATGGAGGTGGGCACAGGACACAGGAGCTGCTCACCTGTAGGAGTGGGGAAGGAAGTTCCTGAGGTGGTTTCAGGTAGGATCCCCCAAGGCACTGCTTGTAGCGCCTGAGATGAGGAGTGTTTTTATATTGTTTAACAAAAGTCTGTTTTTGATGATTGTATGAATTTTGCCTGTTGACCTGCAGAGCCTGATGGGTTGAAGAGTGGAGCGTGTGTGGTGATTGGTGCTTATCTAGCTGAGCGGCCATCCCGCCCAGGCATACCACATACACTGCCTTAGTTCTTAGCTCCATGCACAAGTGGATATCCCGGCAGACAAGAACCAGATGGGCTTGAGTTCCTGCCAGCTTCCCGTCTATCTTGTATGGAATTATTGCCTGATGTTTTCAGCATTAGTTACTTGCTATCATGTTAGTTTCCAAGGGCTGCTTTAACAAATTACCACCAAGTGAGTGGTTTAAAACACCAGCAGTTTTATTCTCGTACAGTTCTGTAGGCTAGCTGTTCATTTCAGTGATGGCAGAGCCACACTCACTGCCCGGGTTCATGGAGACCCCTTCAGCTCCTGGTTGCTGGGCTTCCATGGAGTTCCTTGGCTGTCGGTTCATCACTCTAGGCTCTGCCCCCATCGGGACATGACTGACCAGCTCTGTCTCTTGCTAGTTTTTCTTTTTCTTTTTAATTCTGGGATCAAATTCAGGTCTTGGTTTCTCTTTTTTAAAGGACATCAGTCATCCTGGATTTAGGCCCACCTAAATCCAGTGTGATCTCAGATTTGATTTCTACTCAGCTAGTTATGTAGGTAAAGACTGTTTCCAAGTAAAGTTGCAGTCACTGTTTGTGGATGGATGTAAATTGGGGGGGGAATGCCATTCAACCCAGTACAGTTAGTGACTCCCCAAAGGGGTGTTTTCCCCAATTTAGTGGCTGCGATGTCTAAGAACTTGAGTGATTTCTAGGGCCATGCAGCTGATGAGTAGAGCCACTGTTTGCCTTGAGTCGGGGCATCTTACACTGTAACATTGCTAGAAAATAGCAGGCAGTCAGCAGCCACTGAAGGTGGTAAACTAAGCAGTGACATTTTAATCATATTCAACACAGCTAACCTGTGTTAAGGACTTGCTGTGCATCAGACACTGTGCTTCAGGTTTTATAGTCAGTATACTCAAAGCATCATAGGAGCTTTTGAAGTAGACCCTCTTATGCTAGCCCCACTTTGCAGATGACAGCTGAACTACAGAAGTGATAGTCTGGGGTTTTGGGAGGTGTGTTTCCTTGACAGGACTTCAGGAATCCCCTAGTGGGTGGGCACAGGGGAAAGGATGCACTGGGAAGGGGGCAGTTACTGTCAGACAGGTGAACTTGAGATGCCTGCTCGCTGGAGTGGCTACACCGCTTGGTGAGGTGCTGGCTGTCTGGAGGAGTCTGGTGTTACCTCTGAGGTGTTAAATTTACGTGGTAGGAAACGGTGATGTCAGTGATAGAAATAGGCAGGGGAAAAAGGAACATGATTGGAAGGAAAGAGGTGATGATGGGCTGAAGGGAACCTTAGGACAGCCTGTGTTCCAGACCTTTATTTATTAATTTTTTTGTTTTGTTTTGTTTTTGAGTCAAGGTCTCTAGATGGGTCTCTGTTGGCCTTGAACTTGTGGAGATCTGCCTCAGCCTCCCAAGTGCTAGGATTACAGGCATATGCCATTATACCCAACTTTAATTAAAGATAGATGTCAGCTCAGGTAAAAGTAAGTCTACACAGAAGCTGCATAACTGAGCAGCTCACACACAGGACAGCCCCTCCCCCCAGGGCTAGCAAGAGTGAGAAGTGGTACCTGTTCCTGTCAGGAGCTGGGGAGATGACTCAGTAGGCAGAGTACCTACCCAACAAGCCTGAGGACCTGAGCTCTGATCCCCTGCAGCACATAGGCCAGCAGAGTCAGTGAGTCTAGCCTGGCCGAATCTGAGCTCCAGGCTTAGCCTGTGACCCTGTCTCAGTGATTAAGGAGGAGAGCAGTAGAGGAAGACACTTGAGATGATCTCTGGCCTCCACACAGATGCAAGCATGTACGCATGCACCCACACATACTTGCACATGACACACACAAAGACAAGTGCCACAGTAGGTCATCTCTGAGTTTTCATATTTTAAGACTTACAGTTGAGTATATTTTTAAACTCGATACATCTCGATGTTTTGTTTTGGTTCTGGCTAGTTGTTCTCATGGTCTTATTCAAGGAAGTTTAAAGGTGCCAGAGTAAAGACTGGAAGCTACTGGACACCTGGTTCTTGCCAGCACAGGGAAGCAGAGAAACCATGGTAAGGGGCTTCAGTCTAAACCAGCTGACTTGGGAATTACCCCCAAATCATCTGCTGGTGATCAGCAGATGGCCTGTGCTGTGAATCAGATAGATGCCCCTCTAAACTCACATGTCCTCAATGCCTGGTCCCCAATTGCTTCAGTTTGTGTGAAAGGCTGGCTCTGCCCTTCCCATGTCATGAGAACTTGAGCATGGTTGAATTTAGAAGAAATATGGACTAGGGCAATGAAAGTTCAGGCTGAAGACTACAGGTGCTTCAGCTGCAATTCTTTGAGAGATTCACCACCATTGAGATTGGGTCAGCTGATCTGCATTGGGACCACAGGAAGAATGTTGACTCTTTTAAAAGTACGGGGACAGAATGCTCAAGTAGTTTTCCTGCTCTTCAAAGTTGGCTTTGTTGCTCCTGGATGGACAGTTTGCTAGCCCACTGGGTACTGTGGGAATATAGCAAGTACAGGGAAAAGAGAGTAATTGACTTGAACATGGTTTGTGTTTTGGAAATGGTTTGTGTTTTGTTTGTGAACATGGTTTGTGTTTTGGATAGTGTGAGGCAGGGTTGGTGGAGTCCCTGTGTGGAGACCCCGTGGAGCCATGAGGATGAACTGTGGGCTGCAGTGAAGACCCTGAGATTTCTTTTGAGATGCTGGGACTGTGAGATAGCTGCCAGCTCAGAATGGATTGTTTCCCCAGCTGTGAGCAGCCCAGCTGCAGGGGCAGAATTGGAACCGAAGAGTCTTCCTTGTGGGTTTCACACGGACATAAAGCTGCAGGATTTGATGTTTTCCATGTTTGTTTTTGATCTTGCATCGGCTCAGTCTTTCCTTGGTATGCCATCTTATAAAGTGTGAATGTTTACTCTAGGCCATTATGTGTTTACAGGATGTGTTAAGAGACCTTGGATTATGGGGATGGTTGAAGAGCATTGGGATTGAGAAAAACCAGGGGACTTTTAAAGTTGGACTGAATGCGTTGGATTTAAATCATGGATGGTCATCAGTTTATAGGGCCTAGGGATGGAATGTGGTGGTTTGAATCAGATGTCTCCCATAAACTCATGTGTCCTGAATGCTTTGTCCCCAGCTTGTAGCAGTTTGAGAGGTGGAGACTTGCTGGAGGAGGTGTGTTGTTGGGGGCAGGCTTAGGGGTGTTAGAGCCAGCTCCCCTTGCCAGAGCTGGGCTCACTCTCCTGCTGCTGCTTTCTGCTTTCCACCTGCTGAGGCAGAGGTGATGTCCAGTCTCTGCTCATGCCATGCTTTCCCCTGCTGTCATGATGCTTCCCCTCCAGACTATAAGCCAAAATAAGTACTTTTCTCCTGCTTTTGATCAGGTGTTTTGTCCCAGCAACATGAAAGTAACCACAACACAGTCCTCATGGCAGGAGAAGGTTTGCTCTGTGTCCTCTCCCCCAACCATTTGAACTACCACCATAGCCTACAGAGCAATTTGTGATGAGGGTTAGAATTTCAGTTATAGAGTGAAAGTTATTGGGGAAACACTGGAGAGCAAGAAGTGTGTGTGTGTGTGTGTGTGTGTGTTCATGAGGTGCAAAAGTATGTGCCCTGTGTGCACACTTGTCAGAGGTCAGAGGTCGATGGTAGATGTCCTCCCCTATCTCTCTTCTGTCTTATTTCAATGAATCAGCCTTTCTCGTTGAATCTGAAGTGTTTAGGTTAGACTGGCTGACCAGGGAGCCCACCCCAGCGATCCTCTTGCCTCCACCCTCCTCAGTGCGGGGGTCACAGGTATGTACAGCCATGCCTAGCTGTTTACATGGAGCTGGGCTCAAACCCTGGTTCCCATGACTGTATGCCAATCACTCTTACCCACTGAACTGTCTCCCTAGTCCAAGAGGTCTGTTCTGTGGAATCCTCTGTGGTGTGCACCTCTGCAGAGCACAGCCCACGCTCTTGGAAGGCCTGGCTTGGTGTGCAGCTTCCACAGGCATCTCCACCTGCAACTTCTCTATGGATCTGTCTTAGTCCTGGACATTGTTTATCTTTCTGTAGCGAGAGAAAGCAAGATGCACTTCTCTTCAGTGTGGGTCATTGGTATGTGACAAGGGTCTGCTAAGTCCAGAGTGCCCACAGCTTGCTGACGTACTGATGGCACTTAGCAAGAGTGTATGAGTGTATGAGTATAAAATATGTACAAAGAGAAATACTTGACCCTCCTTTCCTACTCTCACTCTAGCTTAGAGTGTCCTAGACTTCACCCTATAGCCCAGGCTGACCTCATACTCACGGCGATCTTCATACCTTTGCCTCCCAAGTGCTGGGGTTATGGGCTGAACCACCACACCAGCATCTGTTCTCAGAGTTGGTTTTTAATTAATATTTTTATTTATTTGCAAGTAGAGAGAGTCAGAGAGAGGAGAGAGAGAGGAGAGAGAGAGAGAGAGAGAGAGAGAGAGAGAGAGAGAGAGAGAGGACGAATGGACATGCTATGGCCCCAGGCCACTGCAAATGAACTCCAGATGCATGCACCCCTTTTGTGCATCTGGCTTTAGGTGGCTACTAGGGAATTGAACTCAGGTTGTTAGGTATTGCAGGCAAGCACCTTAACTGCTGAGCCATCGCTCCAGCCCATGTTCTCAGAGTTTTTAAAGCCATTATCTGTATTTGCATAAATGCAGGCAAAATCAACATTGTCACCATTGTACTGAAACACTGTTCTTTTTTTTTTTTTTTACTTTTTTTCTTATATATTTATTGTCCATAATGAGTTACATTATTCAGTGGGCAAACAATGAGTTGTTATCCCCAATTCCCCAATGCCCCCCTCCCCATCCCCAATCAGCTGGATATCTCCTCCGTTGGCCGTCTGGATCAGTCCTTGTGGCAGGGGACCCTCGATAGCCTAGTACTCAACCCGGTCCTCCTGTCCCAAGTGTGTTGATACTGAAGGGTGCCATGCTTCTGGATAGTCTCCCCCACCACGGCTCTTACAATCTTTCCGCCCCCTCTTCCGCATAGGTCCCTGAGTCTGAAACACTGTTCTTGAATAAAGATACGCCAGGTTTACAGAATTCTCCCAAAACTATATCCCTTGCATTCTATCACATAATAGTTTAAAAATTCACTTTTTGGCTGGGCGTGGTGGTGCATGCCTTTACTCCCAGCAATTGGGAGGCAGAGGTAGGATTGCTGTGAGTTTAAGGCCACCCTGAGACTACATAGTGAGTTCCAGGTCAGCCTGGGCTAGAGTGAGACCCTACCTCGAAAAACCAAACAACAAAAAAATTCCCTTTTTGGTTCTAGAGATTAAACACAGGACCTTGAACATATGATTTCACTCTCCATTTTTGGAACAGGGTGAACTATGGGAGTATATATGCATAGTGAATATAAGTCATGTTGGAATTTATTGTCAACTGAATGTGTTCATTCATGCTGAATATCATTCTGCCCTTAGACATGAAGTGACTGCTGAATGAAGCTGTCTGAGCTAATTATTTAGGATATAGTAAAACTTTTGCCAAGAAAAAACTGCTTATTATATCTCCAGGAACAAACCAAGCTTAGAGAACTAAGTTCTTGAAATGATTATTATTTCATCAACAGGCAACATGTTTCTTGCAGCTTATTCACCTTGTCTCTGCCCTCTTTCCTCTCCAAAAGGCTCTAAAATTCATTCATTGAGCTTATGAGTGGAGAGTGAATTTTAATTAATTTATTATTGAGTATTTACTTTTAGGCCCTTCAAAAGATGTCTTTCCAGCCAGGCATTGTGCAGAGACTTTAGCTCCTCCCCCTCTGAAGGCGCAGTCAGGAGGGCCAGCATGGGCTACCTAGTGACACCGTCTTTCAAGAAAACAACAAAATAATTACTTTCACTGGCAAAATAGCTGCACCTTTCAGAGTTTATCAACATGCACTAAACCCGGGGCCCTACCAGAGTACGCATGTGTTCTGGAGCACTTTATGGGTCTCTCACCCCTGAGCCTGAGGTGGCCAAGCAGATCCCCAGGTGGGACCTCTCTTTGTTGGATATTAGCCTTTCTTTGGGGGAGTGTTTTACTCCTGGGACAGAGAGGGGAAGAGTAATGAGTAGGTGAGAACCCAAAGGCAGGAAGGAAAGGGTGGGAAGAAGGGAGGGGAGTCCCCTGGACTGGGAGGGTGTGGGGACCAGCCGTGAGGGGAGAAGAAGGAAGTAGGCCACCCACCCCTACCCAGTGAGAGTAAAGAGGATGAAGAAACCAGGTTGAGTCGAGTCTTGAGCTAATCTACTCAGCCTTCCAGCCTGTCCCCTCTAGTCCCCTCACTCACACCAGGACCTTGGCTTTCTGGAGAAAGGCCATTTGAAGACCTGTTGTTTTTGGCACATTCATGACTTCAAAATACTCCTCTCCGTCTCTTCTCTTTCTTCTCCTTCTTGTTAGAAACCTAGCCTTTGAATCATTGCTTAGTGACAGCCCTTTGAATCTGGTTTTAGAGGGACACATTGCTGGGATGGAGAGAGCCTCTGGGGGCATAAAGGGGGGACACTGCCCCAGGGGGCTGTGGGGCTCCCCCTGGTTAAGGTGCCTAAGGCAGTGTAGCCTGTGGGATTGTTCCCCCCAAACTCCCTGTGGAACAAACAGCACAGTTCAGTGGAATACAAGTGTGTCTGCTTAGCTTAGCTTCAGTGGGTTTTGAATGTGCGCCGAAGGGCTAGAGGACCAGGGGCCCACTGTCTGGGTCAGACAGAGGCAGTGACATTGAAATGCTGCCGAAGCAGCAGCTTTTCCCAGTGGAAATAGTTTAATAACATGCTTTTCTTATACCATGATGCTGCCTTCCTTTCTCACAGCTGGTCAGTCAGCAGGGAGGAGGCTTCCAGCTCAGCTCCAGCTTGATTTCTCAGTGACCTGCAACCCAAGAACATGGGGTCTTCAGCAGTAGGGTCTTACCATCTAGTTCTGGTGGGCAACCAAGAGCTTAGGCCACAGCCTATAATACTTTGGGGGCATCAGGGACCTCAACTAACCAACAACTCATTGGAAGGTCTCAGTAACCCCGGCACTGAGATTTTACTAACAGTCTATGGCTTCTGAGTGTGCTGACTTCTTGCTGGTTATTCACTGAGAAAATAAAGTTGTTTTTTTTTTAATTTGAGCCCTTTAAAATAATATTAGTGAATTTTATGAAGCATCTTGTTTTGTATTCATTACAGATATGAGTAACGTAACCCCTCTGACATTGAGTGTGCATGTGTCATAGACAAGATGCAGTTGTTGCTTGCTTTTGTCTTTTCAGCCTGATCAAGACGACTTTGAGGTAGAAGTGAAGTTAGGACTTTGGACTTCTGCGGGACTGGGTTTGGGGGTAGAAAAGTGGAACAAAGTGACTTTCTGAGGTGGGAAAATTGAGATGTGTGGAAAAGAACCCTGTTAAGGAACTGTATGCACAGTTAGTGTCCAAGAGGTTTTGTTAGTATCATATCCCAAAGCAAAGTGAGTGTTACTTCCCGTTAGCTTTCAACATGGGGGAAGTGCAGCGAGGAGCCTTTTTGGTTTTCTTTGCCTGGGTCTTACTCTGCAGTTGAATAGCAGACTGGCCTGGAACTCAAGTTGTCCAGTTTGGCCTTGAACTTGTGGTGGCCTGCTGTGCCTTCCTGGAAGAGTCCTGTTAGTTTATCAAACTGTAGTTAATTTCATGGCTCATCTGAACCCTCCTTCTCACCACGGAAGGTTCTTTATGAGGGGCTTTCATATGTCCCCTTTGTCCCTTCCCAGAACACTCGGCAGGTGCTGAAGCTGGGCATCTCCAGTGGAGGCCCAGTACTTCACCGTCACCTTCTTGAAGGAGGGTTTTCTTCTGAACTGGAAACACTCCCACATAGCTTCCTCTTTATGGTAAAATCTTCCTTTGCTCTTGTTCTTCCAGATGTGACCAACTGAGGTCACAACTCTGCACTTACATCCTGTCTGCAAAATGTCTCTCCTCTGCCCACGCCTGTGTCTTATTTTTCCTTGTATGTGTGTGTGTGTAGTTGTGTATGCGTGTAGGGGTGTGTGTGAGTGCATGTGCCTGTCAGAGGACAGTTTGGGTGTTGGCTCTCTCCTTCACCTTGTCTGATGCAGGTTCTCCTGTTCACATCATCTCCACTGCATTCCCCAGGCCAGCCACCACAAGCTTCCAGGAAGTTCTCCTCCTCTTACCCCAGGGGCAGTGGGACCCCACACCAGTACCACTGTGTCCAGCTGACTTTCCTGGGTTCTGGGGATCCAAACTCAGGTACTTACACTTCTGAGGCAAGCGCTTTCCTCACTGAGCCATCTCCCCAGCGTCTTTCATTTTATTAGCCCACATTCATTGTACCAAGTGGAGGGCTTTGTTGGAACTCAGCCTCTCCTTTTCTCTTTGACATCAATCTCCTCCCCTTTCTTTGGATGCCTTCCCGGACAGCCTCCTTTCTACTTCCATGTCTGCTTTAAAAATCTAGATTTCACATGGAAGACAAATGTAGTATTTACCTTTCTGAGTCTTGCTTATTTCAGTTAGCATGCTCCTCTTCCTGCAGATGACAGTTTTATACTTATTTGTGATTGAACATTATTCCAAAACCTGACTGTTGTCCTTATGGAATGTAGGTAGCTGTATTCTGTGCTGACTTAAGGTCCCTTCGTACGCGGGAGTGGTGCAGGTGAAGCAGGTGCTAGCTGTGTGGTGTTCTGAGGAACCTGCACACTGGTTTCTCCTAGTGTCCACATGGATGCAGCTCCTCCCTCCCTCCCTGGGTCTCCCTGGGTCCTCGCCAGCACACGCTTTCTGCCCTTGCAGCTCCCACTGTGTCTGCGTGAGATGGAATCACTCTAGTTTCCATTAGCACTTTCTGATAGCTGTGGATTTGTTTTTGTGTATTTCGTGTGTTGGTCATGTATGCATCTTTGGAGAGAACTGTTCATTGCCAATTTATTGATCAGATCTCCATATTTATTTCATTTAAAAACTCACCCCAACTGTGAGCATTATGGAATCTTCTGACCTTAGACTCAACTGTGTAATTTCTCCCCCTCCCCATCCTTTCCTTTCCTGGTCAGCTTTGAAAGCCACATGGCAATAACGAGCAGATCGGCGCCTCCTAAGTGGACTGTCCGAAACCTTGGCCGGGCTTTTTATTGATTCTGTGATAATAATGTGTGGTCTCTTTGTTGTTTAGATTCTAGGCAACATTTTTTTAGTTTTTTACTTTTTCCTCCTCTGGAGCTTGATAAAATTCAGTCCAGCCGAGGGAATGCTCTAGAAATGTTACTGCGCTCCAAGTAGCTTTCATTTCCAGAGATGTCCTGGAAGGAGCCACCCTGGGGAGTCCTTCCCCAGACTCCCACTACTTGCCTTCTAGAGACCACTCACCGCAGTCCTTCGGATGGAAATGTGAGCCGGGAGAAATGCAGAAGCTCCGTTCTTTAATGACACTAGTGTTTCAGGTTTACCAGTGCTTGTAATATCATTTCTGCTGAAAAACCATGCTTCTGCTTTCTCTGGTGTGAACTGAATGCAGAAGCCCAGTGGGTAGAGGAAAATCCTGGGAGCACAGGGCTCAGGGGACGATGGTGGCATCAGGAAGGTCTGGGAGCACAGGGCTCACTGGATGGCGGGGGCATCAAGGAAGCTCCTGTGTGCCCCCCTCCATGTGTTGACACACCCTTGATCACGTCCCTGTGTATAATAACTGGAGTTGTTTAGGAGAGAGGTGTTACTTTTTCCTGTTTATTCCAGGTCAGTAAACTAGTTTATGTAATAATCATTTCCATAAGAAGGAAAGCATGTTAGTTCCCTTTCTGTTTGTTAGAAGGTTGTATAGAGTGAATATTTTAAATGTTTTCTTGTGAAAATAAACTTTTTTTTTTTAACTTTGCAAACTATTTTGTAAGAGAAGCCTGTTTCTTGCTGTGGATGTGGAAGGCCTTGGGTTTTGATGCTGAGCTTTCCCAGCCAGTAGCTGTTTTATAAATGAGGCCAGGCTGCTTGTCTCTTGTGCACATATGTGGGGTTTTAGTTGGTGTGGTGGTTTCAGTCAGCTCTCCTCCATAAGCTCATGTGTTCTGAATGCCTTGTCCCCAGCTGGTAGCACTTTGGGAGGTGGAGCTTTGCTGGAGGAGATGTGATGCTGGGGGCGGGCTTAGGGGTGTTGGAGCCAGCTTCCCCTGGCCAGAGTTCTGCACACTTTCTGCTGCTGTTGTCCACCTGCTGTGGCAGAGGTAATGTCCAGCCTCTACTCATACCATGCTTCCCTGCCATCATGGAGCTTCCCTCAAGACTATAAGCTAGACAACCCTTTCCTCCACCAGCTGCTTCTCCATTGGGTGCTCTGTCCCCGTAGAGCAAGGAACCACAGCAGAATATCACTGTCAGTTTCTTGATTGTTAATCATCATCCTTTCTTTTGAAGCAGATCTAGGAGAAAATCAGTTTGGCCAGAATTAAAAGAGGTGGTTGTTATTATTATTATTATCACTTTGCTATTGTGAAAACTTTAGGTGTATTTGGGAGCACAATCTTAGGCAGGATCTTGCTGTGTAGCCCATGCTGGCCTTGATCTTGAAATCCTCTCTTTCTCCCTGTGCTGGGATCACAGGTGGCACCACCGCACCTGGCTCATGGGTGCAGTTTTGAGGGGAGACATAAACTTCCTCAGTTACACATAGCTTTCACTATTCTTTGTAATTTCAAAGCCTGTTATTGACAAAACCTCCAGGTACTGTTTTGCTTAGGTCTTTAATTGCTCCAGGCGCCTCTGCCTTATCACCTCAGAAAACAACCTGAGCCCTGTCACTTCTTTGTGCACATGTCTTCTTGTCCCCTAGCTACTGCATCCTGACACTTAAGCTGTTAATTTGAATTGCATTGAATACTGTGTAGACTTTGGTGCTCACTCACTGGTGCTTTCAAATGTTCTGTCCTTCTGCATTTGTGAAACAACACATTTTTTTTACAAGTGTGCCCCAAGCCTATACATTCCTAAAAGAACAAAGTGTTAATATTTATAATGATAGCTCACAATGAAGTCATCTTCCAGTGAGATGGGTGTAAGTAGCTAGAAAGAAGGGAGGAAAAGAAAAAGAACCCCTTCCCTAGTCTTGTTTGCCATAGACTTTCAGAATGCTGAAGTATGAGCTGCTTTTTCAAGATTTTCTTTTATAGTACCCTAATTGTGTTTGCAAAGAAAACCATGTTTAAATGATAAAGGACTTGGCAAGCTCAGTTGGCAAATTGAATGAGGTTGGTAAGATTTCACAGAGACCTTCTCAAGCAGTTGCTGGGGACACAGGTGCTGGACCCCCAGGCTCACCTGCTTTCTAGTTGCAGGTGTTTCAGGCACCCCTTCTTTTCAGCATACTCTGGGGTTTGCTGTGAACCAGATCCTACCTGAGCCTCTCACGGATTTGTCGGGGTGACTCTCAGACTTTGGTGCTGAGCCAGCTCCCCGAGTTTCCTTGTCATACAAAAGGAATTGTGTGCAAACGTAACAGAGATACTGTGCTACAAGAAATAATCATTCTTTTTTTGGGGGGGTGGGAAGAAGTCTTTAAGACAGAACAGGCAACTTGAGTGCTTTGTTGTACTGTCACCCTAGGGGAGTGTTGAACGAGTGAGGGCTGGGTGCTCTTAAAGGAGTTCTCTCTGTGACAGAGCACTTCTCCCAAGGCCCACGGCATGGGCGGGACAGCCCCCCCCCTCGTCCTTCTGCCTCTTCCCAGAGGCACAGACACTTCTCTGTACAATTTGTTGGTTGTTTTTCACTTCCTATGCTTTTGAACTGTGCAAAACAAAACAAAAACTGCTATTGCTCAGTGGTAGAGTACCTGCCTGGCATGTGCAGATCCTGGGTTCCATCCCTCAAATGGATAAAGAACAATTTTTTAAAGCACTGTTTAACCTTGCTGGATTTCTTGAGTACCAGCGCTCTCTGCACTGGCACGCTGCAGTGAGGGCCAGCTGCAAGGCGTGTTCCAGTGAGCTGCTCCTGGGAACCCATGGAAATCTTAACTACTGCCAGAGTGACCGACCCCACCCCACCCTGCAACCCACCCTGGGTTTCTACACAAGAAGCTCTCTGGTTTCTCTCTGGTTTTCCTCCAGTCCCTAGAAAAGTGGTAGACTAGTTATTTCAAGTGTGATCTCGTGCAGCAAGTGGAGGCCAGACCACCCGCTCGGTTGGGCGAGGATGAAGCAGGCAAGGTCTCGGGCACCCTGGTGGGTGGTACTGCTAAGCTGTTTGTAAAGCGGCTTGAGTTGGGGCTGCCACGTTGCAGGTCTGGTTCTTCGTGAGACTTCTTGAGGAAGTGGGCTTCTCCCTTTATGGGGCCTTGTTTCATTCATAGGGAATTCTTTTACTTTGCATGGATGTAAGAGTCTCATATTTTTAAGTATGTGAAAACTAATTTTTTTGAATTATCTTTTAAAGACAAGTTCTTGTGTTGTTAACTATAACATCTTAAGAAATGCTGAAGATATTTGGTCAAAGTGGAAAATACTAGTTTTGGGTCAAGAGAAATAATAGCAGTGGGGAAGCTTCCAGAAACATTTCCAGATTACTTTAAAAATAATGTCACTTATATCCGGTTATGGTGCACACAGCTTTAATCCCAGCACTTGGGAGGAGGATGCTGTGCTTTCCAGGTCAGCCTGGAGCTACAGTGAGTTCCAGGTCAGCCTGGGCTAGAGTGAGGTCCTGCCTCAGGAAAAACAAAAGCCAAAGGAAGGGGAGGACTGCTCACAATGCAAACTTCCAGACACAAAACAGCCTCAACATTCATGACTCCACAGTGCCTGATAATACTGCACATAATGGGAGGGAAAGATGATGACACCAAAACAAGACAGAGACTAATCGTGAGGGGGAGAGATATGAGGGAGGGTGGGAGGGGGGAGGGAATCATAATGGTTTATGGTCTATAATTATGGAAGCTATCAATAAAACGTTTTTTTAAAAATGGCATTTACAGTCACCATGTTAAGGACTTTGAAATAGCTTAGGACAGGTATTATGTCTGTGACACTATGCCATTGGGATGTGTGCATGTCTGTTTTAATGAGTTCATTCTTTCTGACCGCAGGAGCTCTTACCAAAGTCAAGGAGAGTAGGCGCCACGTGGAAGAAGGGAAGATGGAGGCCCAGAAGGCCGACGGCATTCAAGACCGCTGTAACACTATCTCCTTTGCCACTTTGGCCGAAATTCACCACTTTCATCAAATCCGAGTGAGAGACTTCAAATCACAGATGCAGCATTTCTTACAACAACAAATAATATTTTTCCAAAAAGTGACCCAGAAGTTGGAAGAAGCTCTTCACAAATATGACAGTGTTTAATGAGTGGACATGGGGTTGTGCACTTTGTTTTCAGTTCAAGGATAATTTCTACAGCAGAATAAAGACTGCCATCAAAGAGCAATTGCCAACTATCAGTGGAGGTACAAGGATGGCTTTGTGCTCAACCGAAACCCAGCTGAATGTGTAATTCTGTAGGAGAGAAACAGTTAATATGGCTATATAACAGAAACAGTACCACACTTTGTAACTAAGTTATACTATGTATGCCTACACTACCATTGTAACTTTTGGAATAATGATTATACTATTTGCCTTATTGCATTTTGAAGTATGGGTGTTTTAGTGTATACTTGGTAGACCTCAAAACCCACAAAGGGTCTCAAAGAAGCTGGCTGGATAGAAGCCTGCTGTGGATGCCTTTTTATTCTCATAGATCGGGATTACCTAAATTCAACCTGTTCTCTGTTTACAAACTCCAACTAGAGCAGCTATA
>PVHP010023465.1:0-27367 GCA_004024765.1 Zapus hudsonius
GGCACACCAAGGCCTCCAGCCACTGCAAATGAACTCCAGACACATGCGCCCTCTTGTGCTTCTGATTTTACATGGGCCCTGGGGAATCAAACTCTGGTCCTTCTGCACTGCAGGCAAATGCCTTAACCGCTAAGCCATCTCTTCAGCCCTCCTAGCAAGATATTTAGCTGACACTCCAGGAAGGAGTCATGTGACTAACACCTTCTGTAAGAAAGACATGTCCTCCTCTCCCTAGGCCCACTGCTGAGACCCTTAAAACAAAAGAGAAATCAATGAGGGAGAGAAAAGCAAAAACATACCTGAGTTCCTTTATGACATGAGATCATCTGGAGATGGAGCCCCCCGAATTCAGGGGACACCGCACTTGAAGGCCCAGTCATGCAGAAGGAGGAATGACAAGATCCGGGCCAGGGAAACCGGAGAGAAGGTGGGGAGCAAAGCCTGGGTGTGCAGAACCTCCTCTGCAAGACTCCCTTCTGCTGGAAGAAACCCATCATGGAAGGCCTTCTGACCCTCTCTGGAAGAAGGCCTAGAATGCATATGGCCCCCAGCAGTGAAAATGAGGGAAGACAGGCAGGGGAAGTCCCAGGCTTCTGCTGGGTTGAAGTAGGCCAACGTGGCATCCTTCAGGGATGGCTGTCCTGAGCCCTCTCGGGCTCTTTATGTCCTTCCCCAATCTGGGGGCCTCGACTGACAGGAACATGTTGCCATAAACACGCTTATGTGATTCAAATGTGAATCAAATGCCTCGGGCAATTGCCTGGTAGCTTAGACTGATATTGAATATAAGGGTAATTGGTTGGCCTTTTAGGATTTTGGTTTTTTTTTTTTTTTTTTTAGTTAGCATACAGAGATTTAGGTTCCATTTTGACATTTTCAAAAATAATTTGTGTAGGGCTGGAGAGATGGCTCAGCGGCTGGGCACTTGCCTCCATTGCCTGGGGCCCTGGCTTCAATTGAACCCAGGACCCACATGGGTCAGGCCACAGGGTGGTGGCCCTGGTGCATATTCTCTCTCTCTCTCTCTCTCTCTCTCTCTCTCTCTCTCTCTCTCTCTCTCTGTGTGTGTGTGTGTGTGCGTGTCTGTGTGTATCTCTCTGCTTGAAAATGAATAAGTGGAATCTTTAAAAAAATAATCAAAATAATTTGTGTAAATTAACTTTGACTGAGGGAACAATGTTTTCAATAGAGAATTGTTCGTAAAGAAATAATGAGAAATTAACTTAATCGTTATCTCTTACATCACACCAATGTTCGCCTGTGATATACGCTTGAAAGGAAAATATAATTGTATAAAAATTAAAAAGTTATTTCTCTTTGGTCGATATCTCTGTCACTGTCCTATGTTGACATTTCAAGCTTAGATGTGTGGGTGCCAGTCTGCCAAGCTATGTTTATCATCTTGCCCTAATTTCGCATTATTTCTGGAGAAATTATCTCACAACTTTAGACAGAAATCAAATGTGGTTGACCTAACTTCAGAGTTTTAAGAAGACCTATGTGGCAATGTTATATTTTCATATGCAGACCTCTGAAATGTCTGGGACTTTGTAAGATTTGGAGAATAGTTAATGTGATCTTGCTTTTTCCAGACCTGCTTCCAGTAACTTATCTTGCTGAGATAGGCATCTTTCTTTTTTAAAAAAAAAGTTTTAAAAAATATGTTTATTTATTTGCTAGCACAAAGAGACAGACAGAAAGGAAGAGAGAGACAGAGAGACAGACAGAGAGAGAGAGAGAGAGACACACACACACCAGGGCCTCCAGCCACTGCATACAAACTCCAGATACATGTACTCCCTTGTGCATCTGGCTTTTGTGAGCACTGGGGAATCGAACTCTGGCCATTGGGTTTTGTAGGCAACTGTCTGACTGCTGAATCCTCTCTCTAACCTGAGATAGTCGGTTCTCTGTCCTTGTGAAAAGCCAGGAGAAAATAAACCGAGAGAGAAGAGTTTGTCAAGCATCGTGGTGCATGCTTGCTGTCCCTGCTACTTAAGGAGAGATGATTAGTTATGCGAGTTCTGTTCGTAGACCATCACAAAACAGAAGCAGAAAGAGGAATGGGGCCGTAGCTCTGCAGAAAATGCTACACGTGTGAAACCCTGGAAGAAATCCTTTGGAGAGACTGTCAGGAGAGAGATCACTTTCTTTTCTTTGGCTTCTTCCTCCTCCTTCTAGTTCTCTGATTTTTCTTCTTCTTCCTCCTCTTCTGTCTTTTTCATGATTTTTATTCTACTGGGCTTTCTTGGGACTAGGTCTCCTGGAGAAGCCCAAGCTGTCATAAACCTTAGCTCTATAACCAAGGATGATCTGGTCATCTGATCCCTGGCTCCATCCCCTCAGAAACGTGATCTTGGACTCACAGCTTCAGAAATGTCAATCCATGGTCGCATGGCCCATTGTTCTTGAGAAGATGTCATGTGATGTAACAGAATGGTGGTCCAGCTCTTGGCAAGTGAAAAACAGTGCTCTAAGAATTAAGGATAGATACTAGAGATATCCTGCCTACTAGTTTCCCCGGCTACCCTCAATGACATTGTTAAATTACTAGTCTCTTCTTAATCAATTTTTTAAAAATATTTATTTGAGAGAGAGAGAGACATGGAGAGAGAACAGGCACACCAGGGCCTCCAGACAGCCTCTTGTGCATCTGGCTTTATATGGGCACTGGGGAATTGAACTCTGGTCCTTCTGCATTGCAGGCAAAAGCCATCTCTTCAGCCCTTCATCAATTTTTTGATACAGTAAAGCAGTCCTGATCCAGCCGTATTCTAAAAGCCCCACCTCTGGTCTCAACATGGGGACCAAGGTTTCAGCATGTGAGTTTGCAGTGGATATTTCAGGCCATCACAGAATCACTGGTAGTTCTGCTAATTCTGGCTCACATAGACCACGTCCTGCCTTAACCCTGCCCATCTCCACAGCTCTTAATATCACACGTGTAATGCACACTTTTCTCTCTCCAGGTGTGATGTCTGCACAATATTTTTGAATGTAAACCATGTCCTGTTATAAGGAAGGACCAAACACAACGTAGTTGGTCTATGAGATTGAGGAATTCTTAATGGGGTCCTGTTTCACTGTGATCTCTGAGAATAAAAAAAAATGGCAGAAATTGAATGAAGTGGTAACTTTTCCACTTAGAAAATATTGATAAACTACTTTGTTTCAACCTTGAAATGAAATAGTAAATAAAAGTTCAATGGTTAGATTATTTTTGTTTTGAAATTTCTCTCCAACATTATAAGTGTTATAAGCTTCTTGAACTAAGAAGTGTGCTTTCATTCAACCAAAACATTAAAGTTAGCATAAAAGAACAAATATTGCTTGTTATCCCATAGAGAAATAACAACAAAATAATAGTGACATTATATGTTTATTTTTCCTCACTTTTAGGCGGTGGTGTAATTATAAAAAGCACACAGAATCACTCTTTATAATTCATTAAATTTTGACAGCCATAACACCTCTCTCTCGAGGTCCGGCACACCAGGCCCATTCTCCTGGACTAATACACAGGATTTCCTTGGAATTAATTTTTTAATTAATTAAGTATTTAATTTTTTCATTTATAAAATGAATATGCATTGTTAGATAATTTTTTATATTTTATTTTTCCCTGTGTTTCATAAATATGAGTGTATAGAATGTAGGTTTTTTTGAATCTTTTACTTTTTAATACCCCTATAGTTATGGTATTTATTCTTATTGAATAATTCTAGATGGATCTCTTTGTGTTGTGTGATAATATGCAATTAATTTAGCCATTGTTCTATAGATGTAAACTGGGTGGTTTTGGTTTAAAATTTTAGGTACTTTTGGTATTCATTAGCACTTATGGCTATTGGATACATACTTAGGAATATAATTAGTAGGACCTGGACTAAGCGTCTCTCTAGTTTTCCTGGAAAATGATTGATTGTTTTCTCAAGTAGATATAATAACTTAAGCCATCTCAGGGACAGCATATGAGAATTCAATGTGTCAGAAAACCTTCTCATTCTATAATAACGAAATTATTTTAGACCTCTGGTGTGACTATGGGGTGGTGCTCAGTTATAGTCTCAATTTTATTTTATTGGTATTCATGGCAGAAATCTCATTAATTACATGTACTAAAATTCACATTTTATAACTGTGAAATTATTTTCAATTAGCTTGACCAACTTCCAGCATTTCTTGCTCCTATTGATTGAAGGAATCTTAAGTATATACTTGAAACAAAATATTTGCAGGTTACATGTGTTATAGACCTTTTGAACTCTGAGCCCTACTTTTTTTTATTTTCCAAAGTTATTTTTTAATTGTCCATAATGAGTTACAATATTTAGTGGGCAAACAATGAGTTGTGATCCCCAATTCCCCGCTGCCCTCCCCTCCCCACTCCACTGGATAACCTCCTCCGTGGGTCACAGCCACCGCCATTAAATCAACACAGGATAAGCCAGTGAGACAGAAACCAACGATTTTCAACACAAAGACCCCTACTTTTTAACCCTCTGAAAAGGATCTTTTGAAAAGTGAAAATCTTAAGCTTCATGCAAACTATTTTGGCTAATAGTTTTTCGTCTTCTATTTAAAGATTCGTTTTTGCTTGAAGTTCAAAAGTGTATTGCTGAAGAGTAACTTCTACTTTTTATGTCATGTTTCATGTTTCAGGCTGTCAGGGGTCTGTTCATTGTTTCAGATAAGAGCTATGTAAGTTTTTATAAAATGAATATTAATTCGATCTAGGAAGGATTTTCAAAAAGTTTCATCTCTTTACTTCCTTGCCCTAATTAGATTATCATTTGTGAGTGAGTGTGGTTACAATTCTTTCACTCATTCTTTTCAAAGAATTACATTTCCATATATTTCATTCACAAATATAAATATTTACATAATTTTTGAGATGTTTGATTTTATACTTATGTTAGTATGCATAAAATTTTATAATATTCCCAGACCATTGGATTTTATGTATATTTTAGTATCAGCTCTCTCTCTTTCTAAAACTAATTGTGTTATGAAATTGAGAACATTTTGTATCTCATCATCTATATGTAACATCATTCCAAAACAACACAAGTCCAGGAAACATGCTAAATCTTGCATTTATTTTTTATCTTTTTCTTTCATAAAGGTTTGTAGTTATCCATCTAGTGACCTGATTATCTTTTATTAGGATTGCTGTGATACATTAATTTGTCATAAATATTTTTTTGTTTTTGTTTTCAAAATGTTGCACCTGATCAAACTAGTTAGTTTAGTTAAATTTTATTCATTAGTTTGGATTTTCTATGTGTGTTAAAATACTCCATTCTATTATGACCATTTTTAAATAACTTGTCAATAATTGAATACATTGTATGAGAATATCTTGTGATAGTACCCCCATTTCCTCCTCTCTGTCCCCGACCCCCTGGGGGCCCTCCTCGGTAGGCATACTATAGTAGTCCAGGGGGTAGGGGGTTAGGAATTGCACAACAGGTAGCCAGGTTTTTTTCCTCCTTTGTGTGTGTTGCATTGTAGAATTTTTTTATCTTCTTGAATATGATAAGACTCAGTAATGGATGGGCCAATGAAATTTTGTATCGGCCACAAACTCAAGGGAAAATATTGAATAAGTTCCCATGTTTTTTTTCTTGATAATGCCTGAATAAAATTATGGACATTTCATTCATATATACTATGAAAGCTTTTCAATTTAAATTAAAGATAGATGCTGATGTGAATCAAATTTTTATATAAATTTAGCCATATATTTACTGCCACGGTCTTGAAAATATTGATTTTCAAATATTAAATCAAACTGCACTTCAGAAGGCACCCTATGCTGGTGAAGCCTACTCAGTCCATTTTATTTAACAGTAATTTTATTTGTGTAAAACAAACTGCCAAAAGGTTGAAGAGCCAATCTGGGAAAGTGAATAAAAGGGACCCAGGATTCATCAACAAGAAGTTAACATCCAGAGTGAGTGAGAAACCCATGTAGCTCAAGAGCAATGAAACAGTAAAGGTGATGAGGACGCTATCAGAATGGACAGTCTCTCAGAACATAAGGAAATGACCAACAGACCAATAATGGAGGAGGTTATCCAGCGGAGTGGGGAGGGGAGGGCAGCGGGGAATTGGGGATAACAACTCATTGTTTGCCCACTAAATATTGTAACTCATTATGGACAATAAAAAATAATAAAAAAAATAAAACGATGTTTAGTTTCACTAAACATTATGAATATAGAAACCAAAGTTGCTCAAGTGAAAGGCTTTCATTAAAAGGATATATATATATATCCTTTTATATATGGATATATATATCCTTTTATATATGTATATATGGTATATGTGGTATATAAAGGATATATATATATATATATATATATATATATATATATATATATATATATATATATAAATATGGTGTGGGACAAGAGAAACATATATATGGACGGTGGTGGGAACATAAATTAGCACAACCCTCCTTGAAAGCAGCTTGGACAACCCTCCTCGCAGAGCTGAAACTAAACTCCCCCCCTGACACCGACTCCTGCTCCGTCTCTGCCTTGTGTCCACTGAGAATGTTTATAGACAAACCACTCATTTTTTTCACAACAGTACTTTTCTTTGTTAAAATGGGATTTGCACAAAAATTAATTCTCACTCTAACCATTTGACAGTCATAGCAGAGAATCCTCCCAAATACCCTTCTTGTTTTTCTCTATTAAAACAAACATGCAAAGAACAAGAAGAGTTTAAGGCTGAAATATTGAGGACGCTGTTAATTATTGCTTGTTGCCAAGAAATAATGAAAGGAGAATAGGAATGAACACGATTAAATCACTGTTGGCATCTATTGAATTGCTGATTTGTTGTGGTGAAAGCGAGCATTTTAGAGTTCTCAACATATTTAATCCATGAAATCTTTGAAAAAGTCTTCAATTACTATGGGAAATCTTAATCTTATCCTAAAAGCCCTACTTAATGGGGCTGGGAGATGGCTCTGTGGTTGAAGGAACTTTCTGGCAAAGGCAATCTTTGACCAAGTTCAATTTAAGGCCCCTGTCTGAGCTGAACACAAAGAGGTGTGTCTGGTGTTCATTTGCTGAGGGCCCTGGCAAGTCCACAACCCCCTCCATCCCCAGACACACACATGTAAAGTAAATATATATATATAGTAATATATATATATATATATATATATATATTACTATATATATCAGTATATATCAGGCCTTAAAATTGTCCAAGCATGGGGCTGAAAAGATGGCTCAGCGGTTAAGGCACTTGCCTCCAGTGCCTAAGGCCCCGGGTTCAATTCCCCAGGACCCACATAAGCCAGACCCACAAGGTGGTGGCCCAGGTGCTCTCTCTCTCTCTCTCTCTCTCTCTCTCTCTCTCTCTCTCTCTCTCTCTCTCTCGCATCTCTCTGCTTGATAATTAATAAATATTTTTTTTAAATTGTCCAAGTAGGACTCCCACTCCCTCAGTTTCTCCCTCTTCCCCACAATTCCTAGCTCTTCCTACGCATGTGCAATGGGGATATGGTTTTATGAAGATCTTGACTAGTGTGAATATCATAAACAAAACAGGGAAAGTGACAAATTCTTCTTAGAAAAGATGAGATGTAGAAGCTACTGAGATTTGTAGGTTTTAGTCTAATGCGTCTGAAACGCTCAGTATGGGAATGCAGCCATGTAACTCAGAATAATATTCACTATTATTTATTGAATGTTGCTGAATCCTCACATACCGTGGTAGGAAATATTAAATATATGTATACATTTATGAGGGCTGTAATAATATTCTGGACAAAATATGAATGTCTTGGGAAACTAAAATATATGCAGAATTAGTTTGCTTATAAAACAATGTAAATAATAAAGAGGTCGGGCTGGAGAGATGGCTCAGTGATTAAGGCTCTTGCCTCCAGTGCCCAAGGCCCTGGGTTCAATTCCCCAGGACCCACATGAGCCAGACCCACAAGGTGGTGGCCCTGGTGCTCGTTCTCTCTCTCTCTCTCTCTCTCTCTCTCTCTCTGTCTGCTTGAAAATGAATAAATAAAATATTTTTAAAAATAATAAAGAGGTATTAGTTTCCACTGATTATGACTCTAAAATACGTTCAGTATGTTCCTAAAATGTGTCCTCATTCATAGAGACAGCAAAAGAAATGAAGGTTTGAGCTCCAGAAAGGGGGAGGTATATGTGTACAGGAAGGAGTACAGAATTTATGAATGATAGAGTGTGAATGGGCAATAGAACAATAATTTTCATGAATATTCTTAATAGTCTAGAGAATGTTAAAATTCAATGCAATATCATCAGATGCTAAGTAGTTGAATGAGTATCTGCCAATTCCAGGATTTGTATCTATAAAAAGTAAGATTGTTCCGGGCGTGATGGCGCACACCTTTGATCCAAGCTCAAGAGGCACAGGTGTTAGGATCGTCATGAGTTCGAGGTCATCCTGAGACTACCTACTGAATTCCATCTTAGCCCAGGATAGAGTGAGACCCTACCTCAAAAAACACAACAAAAAAGTGAGAGTTATATCATTTATAGTAATCAAAACTTTTCTGTGTAATGATATACTTTAATCTGTTAATAATGATGTTAAGTTTATGAGTTATGCCCTGTCAATCTATAGATTTATCTTACAAGTAAGTTCAAAAAATTTAGGACAAATGTCTCAGACATTATCCACTTTTGAGGGTTTTAAATCATCAAAGCAATATTATTAATTTGCAGTTGACATTTATGTCAGCATACGGTCTGTTTTTCCGAATAAAACCTACTTTTGAAGTCATGTCCACTGAAGGAGACCGAGGTATCGCTGTCCACTTCAGTGGTTTAAAATGACAGGAAGCCCCCCCACTGGACCTTCTCACCAAGGTCCCAACACCTCCCAACAGCATCACTCTGGGAACAAAGCCTGGAACATATGAGCTTTTGGGCAACAGGCCCTGCTCAAACCCCAGCATCCTACCTCCCTGTTCACTCTGTGGTTTATCATCCAAATTCGAAAGCCAATTCCATGTGCTCAGAACACAGTTAAATGTCTTAATATGCGTCTGTGTATTTTGTTTTACTAACATTCAGATAAATGTTATGTGAAGTATACACACTATATATGCTTTGGGTAACAAAATTTTAGGTCACTTAAATTTTATTAGTTATGCCGTTTTTATTTTCTATATAAATGGAGTAGTCTGACACATCACATTTTATAAGAAAATGTGCGATGTAATGCATCAATTCATAATGTCTAATTTAAAGAATTTATGAAGTTAAATCTGCAACTCATTCAAAGCTATTTTTTGAATTTGAGAACTCGTAATAATTCAAAGACTAATTATTGTACATTTTAGAGATCACTGTGGTCAATCATAACGCATTTATAAACTCCAGCATCAGTGATATTAGAGAATTGTCACAATTCTTTCCATGCCAATGGATCTTCTGGCGTGGACAGGAAACCTTCCAACAGAAACATCGGTTAATGTTAGTTCTCCGTTTCATTTTATTTAAATATATTCTCTGAGCAGGTATTTTACTAAACATTTGAACTTTTTAAACTGCAAGAACCTTCTGAAGTCTTACAATTGAAGGCATCTAGAATGAAAGGTTCGGTTTCCATGACCCTCACTGGGTGAGGTTTCTAACTACCTTCTCATCAATGATGGCTTCTGCTTGTGAGAGAGATCAGGGTTCTGTGTATGTGTGGTGGGTTTAAGAAAAAGAGCAAGAGGGGAGCTGAGCAGATTGCTTGGTGGTTACAGAGTGTTTGTTGCAAAGCCAGACGGCCTGGGTTCATTTCCCCAGGAATCGTGGACAGACAGATGCACAAAGCGGTAAAAGTCTCTTAACAGTGGTGAGAGGCCTTGGCATGCCTATTCTCTCTCTCATTCTCTGTGCTTGCAAATAAAGAAATAAGGGTATTTTTTCAACAAAGATAAGAGAGAAGTACCATTACTTACTACAAAACCAGTTTTCCGAGGACAGACATTGTAACCTCTCTGTTAAAGGCATCCATTGGACACAAAACACCCATGATGTGTAACGTCTAGTGAGTGGTATGTAGGACCCAGCCTGGCTGCATATCTGAGAGCTAAGTTTTAATATGCATCCAGATGAGAGCCTGAATGGTAGCTCCTGCCTTTGTTCCTAGCACACCTGTGCCCCCAGGAGGCAGGGGGATGGCTGACAGCCCTAAATCCTGTTTACAAGTGCTGATAGGTTTTACTCCTGCTGGCTGTGTTCCTGTTTGCTGAGCCCCCTTTGTGTAAGAGAGAAGGCAATGCAACCCATCCCTAGATTGTATATAAGGTTGGATGTGAAAATAAAGTTTTGAGATCTGCTTGGACACTTCTCCCGGCTGCCTGTGATTGTCCAGCCGGCGCGCTCACCTTTCCTCGATGGAGCCGGGTCTCCTGCTGGCCAGAGAGACGGGCTCGTTTAGCAGGGGGCCAGGGACCCGTGCGGTAACCGAAGTCTGGAGAAGTACCCGACAGTGGTAGTATAATATGATGAATCTACCTCAATTATTTGTATTTTGTAAGCCAACATACCTTTCTTTTTTCACTATTTTATGTCAAGAATAGCGAACCTGACTTTCAGAACTATATTTCCCAAGTGTTGGTCTGTATTAAAAACAGTACCAGGGCTGCAGAGATGGCTCAGAGGGTAAGGCACTTGCCTCCAGTGCCTAGGGCCCCGGGTTCAATTCCCCAGGACCCACATCGGCCGGACCCACGGGGTGGTGGCCCTGGTGTGCTCTCTCTTGTTCTTTCTCTCTCTCTCCCTCTCTCTCTCTGCTTGAAAATGAATAAATAAAATATTAAAAAAAACAGTACCAGCATACCATGAGACAAAACTTTCAGTGTTGTCTTTCTTTCTTAGAACAGCTCAAAGCTATGATAAGGGATCTGCACTCATATTCCTTTTATGTGTCCCAGAAAAGCATCATGAGCAACGTAGATTTTTGTCTCTTTTTTCTTTCTAAAGAAGACACACAGCAGGCTCATGTAGCACAGAGAGCATGGCATAGTGAATACTATTTCCTAAAAAAGAAATTGTCTCATTATTAGTATTTATAGCAGATGACGGGCTGGAGAGATGGCTCAGCAGATAAGGCACTTGCCTCCAGTGCCTAAAGCCCCCAGTTCAATTCCCCAGGACCCACATAAGCCAGACCCACAAGGTGGTGACCCTGGTGTGTTCTCTTTCTCTCTCTCTCTCTCTCTCTCTCTCTCTCTCTCTCTCTCTCTCTCTCTCTCTCTCTCTCTCCCTCTCCCTCTCTCTCATCTCTCTGCTTGAAATTGAATAAAATATTTTTTTAAAAAATTATAGCAGATGACTTCCTGAAAATTCACAATTCTTAATGTTGTAGAATCTCTACTTCTTTCTTTTTCAAAGTAAGACGTTTGGTTGCAGCTGTAAGTGGTTTCCTATACCGTTTTATTCATTTTATTTTATTTCTTAACTTTAAGGGCCGCAGCAAACACTAGGGTACATGTGTTAGGTAACTAGCTGGAAAAGCAGGCTAATAACCTTCTTTGATTTCTTTAGATATGACACAAATGGGTTTTCCTACTAATGGCTTGTTTACAATGATCTCTTTGAAGTTGGCCCTACAGCAATGTGAAAACACGATTAATACAAAATTGTATTCTAATAGTGACTGATGGCTGATGGCATTCTCAAACTGATCAGCAGATTACAATGTCTTTTCATGGACTGTGTTTCCCATGGTTCCAAATGTATAAAATTTGGAATTGCTTGGCAATCATGGCAATATCTATCTTAAAAGGTAGGGATAACTCAGGCATTGTTTATCACCAAATGCCATCCAATATATGTCAAAGTTAGATTTATGTCTAGGAATGGGAGATAGGAAAGGATAGATAGAAAACCAATGCAATACAATCACTGTCCTTAAAATGACCAGGAATTAGAGGTCACTGACATGCAAACTTTGCTTGCTCTCCATATCTGTATCTCTTTTTTTATTATTATTATCCACAATGAGTCCCATTGTTTAGTGGGCCAACCATGAGTTGTTCTCCCCAATTCCCTGTTGCCCCCCCTCCCCATCCCCAGTCAGCTGGATGTCCTCCTCCATGGGCCTTCTGGATCAGTCTTTGTGACAGGGGACCATGGATAGCCTAGTCTTCAGCCCGGTTCTCCTGGCCCAAGTGTGTTGTCACTGAGGGGTGCCATGCCTCTGATATTCTGATATTCCATATCTGTGTCTCTTTATCTGAGGATATTTACTATCAGGCTGAACGGTTAAGACTGAACGTCTCACCTTGACCCCTTCTGCTTCAAGAATCAATGTTTTGAAAATAAGCCCTATGGGAACGTTTTAAAACAAGGACACCAGCATGCATTTGTTTTACAGGGAGCAAAATACAGCGACTGGTTGTTAGTGAATGGTCTGCTGATGATCTTCGAAGGCTACATTCTCTGTCAGACCCCCTTGAAGGCACACCTGACAGCCAACCGTTACAGTGTTCTCTTGCATTCAAATTACACAGAGAACTGCCAAGTTTTTAGTAGAATTGTGTAGAAAAATGGTCGATGCATTTCAAAGTCACCAGTTAATATGCAACTTTCACCTGCAATGTTGTAAAGACAGGGTACAATTTATATAAAGAATGTGCGTGTGTGTGTGTGTGTCTGTCTTGTGCTTAATTCTTAATTTTTTCATTAGGTGACAAGACAAATGAGCACATATTTTTCTTAGCAACAGATGATTTCAAAGTCAAAACTTCTAACAAAAATAACTAGCCTGGATTAAAATACGTTAAGATACAAGATATGATAATAAAAAGAAAATTGGTTATTTTTATGCTTCAAAATTAATTCCCTTTCAATATGTTTTATCATCACTTTCTCAAAAATACTCCGAAAATGATGTGAAAGTTGCAAAGTTATTAAGAATCTTCTGGGCTGGAGAGATGGCTCAGCAGTTAAGGCACTTGCCTCCAGTGCCTAGGGCCCAAGGTTCAGTTCCTCAGGACCCACATAAGCCAGACCCACAAGGTGGTGGCTCTGGTGTATTCTCTCTCTCTCTCTCTCTTCTCTCTCTCTCTCTCTCTCTCTCTCAATCTCTGTATCTCTGATTGAAAAATGAATAAATAAAATATTAAAAAAGAATCTTCTGTGGCAGACATGGGGCAGAGTTATTAACAGTGAATAAAATAGGGACATTTTTCTGCGTTGGGGTGCTTATATGTTGGTGGAAGCTTACTCATAAGCAATAAGTGGAATAATTATATATTATTAATGAAATTGTAATATAGGTGTTTGGAAGAAAACCTAAAAGGGTTTAGGTTGTCTTAGGAGATACTTATTTGAAGTTCCAAAATGGAAAATTGATACAACTTTATGAAAAATCCTTGACACTGAGCTGTAAGTCCTCCTGAGAGTTGGATAAGGGCACCAGAAAGGCCTGTTCACCAGGCCACGTGGGCATCTTGGCATCTCCGCAACCTTTCTGGTCAGTGTAGAGGATCAACACTCATTTCGTGTGAGGAAGTGACTGAAGTCTGTGATATAGCCTTCCATTCTTTTTTAAAATATTTTATTTATTCCTTTTCAAGCAGAGAGAGAGCACCAGGGCCACCACCTTGTGGGTCTGGCTTATGTGGGTCCTGGGGAATTGAACCCTGGGCCTTAGGCACTGGAGGCAAGTGCCTTAACCGCTGAGCCATCTCTCTTGTGTTCTTTTTTAAAATCCTGTTACTAAAGTAAACATTGACTTTCTGCCTGGAGGTAGAAAAAGAGCAATAGGCTTATGAGGAAGCTAATTCCGCAGTCTATGGGATTTTACTCCATAGATTTCCTAAAAACTGAGTCATAACTGGATTTCTCCCAATGTGATTGTCACTTGATTCCTGTTGGTCTTATCATAGTTCAATCATCTGACTCCTAAAAAACATGAAAGGTTAGCATATTCACCATGTTGAATAAAATACCCCCTAATGTTGCTCTCTGCCATGGCTTGAGAAGTTCCTACACTATAAATATATTAAAATTGATATTTGCAAATAAATAGCTTCACGAGCATCATTTCAGGTGAATCTTTAAATTATGAGGACCGTATTTACCAGAAAGGTACATATCTCTTGAGTCGTAGTATTTCTCTAATGTGAAAATGTATTGGCTCTTTTTTGTTTCTTCTTCCTTTTTCTCGGTGGACTGTTGTTTATAGTTCCATCTGTACTGCTTTGTGACTCACATTCAGGTTTCAAAGATTAAAAGCTAGAGCAAAGATATTGCTTTCCATCTCAACCAGATTCCAAATAGAATAAAGCCCTAAGTTCCAAATACTATGGGCAAGAATTTTCATGCTCTGCCCATTTTTATAAATATGCTTTAAGTCTGTGTAGACATTCACAAAATGTTGCAGCTTTGTGATGTGAATAGTGAAGTTGTCTGAAATGGTTTCTTGTTGTGTAGTTGAAAATTAAATATGACTCCAACTTTCCTTTGGGAGGACATGTTTCTGTTTTCACTCAGGGGACTAGAATCATGGGGGGTGTCTATCATGTTGCAGTTGGTTCTTCAATACCTGGGGCTAAAGGAGAGGTGAATACATAAACTTCTAATGACTCCCTAGTGCTTCAGGCCATTTTATCTGTAGATTAATACTCCCAGCTCCACATTGAGAGATGCCACCACTTAGAGTATATTTGTAAGTCACGAAATTCTTCTCTCAGAATAATGATCTTCACAAGTCAGCGGTCTGGCGTTCTCCCCCCCACTCCCTGTCCAGAACTTTCGACTTGCCCCAGCCTCCCACTATGAAGTCACAGAAGGGGAATGATGTCAGGTCGCCACCGAGATAATAAACTACAGATTTCTGCCTCCTACATCCTGTCTTCCACACACTTAACTGCTTTCCACTCATGAGTCCTACTTGAAGAGAGATAAAAAATTGGCTGCTTGAAAAGCATCCACCCAAACCATACACAGGGGGCTGGGCTGTGGCTCAGTTGGTAGAGCGCTTGTCTAGCAAAAAGCCTTGGGTGCTGCACAAACCTGATACGATTTGCATGGCTGTGAAGCCAGCACTCAGGAGATGGAGGAAGAAAGAGCAGAAGGTCAAGGTCATCATCATCTATACAGTGTTATTTAGTTGGAGGTGATAGTTAGATAAGACTTGTGACTATAAAACATATTGATGTCTCACATATGGCAGTGGGAAAATGAATGGGAGGAACGAATAAATTCAAAGACAAAATGAAAACATTAAAATATATTATTTTAAAGGAGAATATATGAATTAACAGATTTTATTAAATAATTAAGATTTTGTAAGTTATTAAGATATTTAAATGATCTTAAGATGGCCTCCATAATGTTTCAAATAAGAATTGAAAAACATGTAACTAAGTTTTAGGTTACATACTAGAAAAAATATTTCAGGATGCAAGTGTAATATATTTTATATATACACATAAACTTAATATATATCATATTTATTGCATAAATCATTTTTTTCTGATTGAAGTGTAATGTCCGTATTTCATTAAATTGAGAAAACTTGATAACATTTTTAACAGTTTCTTATGAAATCACATAATAAATATATTTCTAAATATACTTAGTGCCTTCTGAGAACATTTTATCTTATGGGTATTCAAAAATCTTTTTATTTTTCAGTAGAGGGAAAAGTATTTGCCTTCATTTTGCTGGCCTATCTTCACCCCTAAACTTCTAGCTTCTTTTCTTCTATGTACCTTGCATATATGTACCAGCATTCAAACAGTTCAAACCTGAATTAATCTCATCAGGTTATCCTGAGTTCTTCAATGTACAGTGTAAAATTAGTTTTTTTTTTTTTTGTTTTCTGGACTGATCCAAAGCATCTCCCATAAGTATCTTCACTTTTTATTAAATATGTAGTTTCTAAACCAAGAGAAAAGTTCTCTTACCCTTTCTCCAAGATCCTGATGCTACTAATTTACAAAACGTTTGTGTCCCTCAAATTCTCTACTACCATCATTTCTCAGATGCAGTGCCTCAATTTTCAGAATCATCTATTTCTTTTTTTTTCTTTATTGTCCATAATGAGTTCCATTGTTTAGTGGGCCAACCATGAGTTGTTATCCCCAATTCCCCATTGCCCCCCTTCCCCATCCCCAGTCAGCTGGATAACCTCCTCCATGGGTCATCTGGACCAGTCCTTGGGGCAGGGACCATGGATAGCCCAGTCTTCAGCCGGGCTCTCATGACCCAAGTGTGTTGTCACTGAGGGGTGCCAGGCCTCTGGATCGTCTCCCCCACCACGGCTCTCACTATCTTTCCCCCCCTCTTCCGCTCAGTTCCCTGAGGTGTGGTGGGTGAGTATTGAGGCTGCTTTAGTGTTGTGAGCTTAGGGGTCCCCGAGAATCATCTATTTCTTAGAGATAGCATACACGGTTTATTATAATGTGCCCTAGAACAATAAATTCAGTATTTTTAACATCTTTATTGTCAATAATCATATACACTGAAGGAGCAAATCTTGAGGTGGTACCCCCATTTCCTTCCTCCCTGTGTTTAATACTAATAGGAATTGGTTTGGAAGGAAGATATTCAATCTCAAAAGAGAACTCTAAAATATATTGTTTCGTTCAATGTTTGTTAATAAATTATTGAGCAGCAGGGAGGGTCCTTTGGTTTAGATTTAGCGGCTTTCCAGATGAGAAATTTCCACTTGAATTTGAACTTTTTGTTTATTTATATTTTCGGTATTTTATAAATAATCTTTTTGTAGTTCACATTTGAAATTATATGGGTTGTTTTATATTTTCATTATTTTATAAATAATCTTTTTGTAGCTCACATTTGAAATTATATGGGTCTTTCAAATTGTTGACAAAGAAACTGATAGTGTGTAAACTGCAATGGTTTTTAAAATTTTAAATGGAGACTCCCTTACTTTGCTTTCCATGGACTAATCCAGCATGCCCACCCAGGAGGGTCCCCAATGGCTTGAAGACAGGGAGGAGAGAAATGGGGGTACCACCACAAGATTTGCTCATAGAGTGTATCTAATTATTGACAATAAATATGTTATAAAAGAAATAGCAGATGTCGTATTCTTGCCATATGAAGGAAGAATGAAGGCATGCTTGACCAATGCTATTCCCACATTGAGTTGTACCATATCATATCTGGGAGAATCTCATCGGAGACTCCGCTCCCACCGTATGGGCCATCGAGTGTCTTGGTGCCTGACTCATGGTTGGTCAGGGAAGGGCAGAATGGCAATAGAGCTGGTTGGTTCTCCTTGAAGGTTCTCAGGGGCCTATTTGCACCCGAATTAGTGTGGACTCTTGAGGAAATGAGGATCAGTTGCATAGAGCCCTCCGTCTTGGGTCCTTATGTCTCTCTTCCATCATGGCAAGCAGAGCTCCGGGCCACAGGGACTTCAGGGTTCAGAGGCCATGCATGGCTGGCTGCAGGGCCTAATGCTGGTTTCATGCACTGCCCACACCGCCTCTCTCAGCTGCCCTGCTTGGCAGTGATGGACTGGTTGGTGGTGAGCAAATGGAAACTTTTCTCCTCTGCCACTGGTGCTGTCCTCTCGGATTCATATGCTCTGCTTACGCCAAAAGGTTGCAATTAAAATTAAATTACGAAGCAAATCATGGCTTATTCAGCCGATAGGCAACAGGCTGGTTATTTAGCTCCGCATTTTGGCTCAAATACCATTTTGGCCTGTGACACAATGCCTTTTATACAGCTGTATTCCCAGAATGAGCAAGGGGAGAGCTTGCAGTGGCTGTTTGAGAGATAAAGCAATTTAATGATCGCTACAGTATTGTGCTGGGTGGAATATTGTAGAAGTGAGTTCTTTTGGATAAACATTTTATTTGTTTTTAGAATGCTCTGGGATCAAGCCCTCAGACTTTATGAGTTTTCTAAGTTATCTATATTGAAGCTCTATGACAGTACCAACCATTCGAAGGAAACGGTTGAATGTATATATCACATTATAAGTGAACTTTTTATTCTTCCATAATCATGTTTTATAAAATAAACAGAAACTATTTAGGTTTTATCAACAAGAACATTATCTTTTAAAATGATTGCACGAATCAGGACATGTAAAATGACTAATTTTATTTGATTAATTAACTATCTCTGTGTCCATAAGGATTTTATCCACACACTTGATATACTTAACATATTCATTATATCAAGATCTTAAAACAAAACCCATTCGTTACTTATGTATCTGGATAATTTAGGGAATTTAAAGATTTACAGTCAGTTAAAATGATATAGGAAGGGCTGGAGAGATGGCTCAGTGGCTAAGGCACTTGCCTGAAGAGCCTACGGACCTGAGTTCGATTCCTAGGTACCCATATAAAATCAGATGCACAAAGTGGTGCATGCATCTGGAGGTCATTTGCAGTGGCTGGAGGCCCTGGCACACCCATTCTCTCTGTCTCTCTTCTATCTCTCTCTCTCTCTCTCTATCTCTCTCTCTCTGCAAATAACTAAATAAAAAATGATATAGGAAGACAGAGCAGACAAATTTTCCAGGCTTCCACCATTATGTGCAGCTGAATAGTGAAAAGAATCCGAGGCTACTCGGAAAGATGGAGAACAGAAGCCAGCCTGGCCAGGAACCATGGGAACCAAAGAATGACTTGGAGATGTCCTTGGGATTTCATTTTTCTTCTTGTGAGTGCTAGGCTGTATGAGAGAGAAGGTCGGCGGAGAATTCCCCATAGATTCAGACAAAAGCACAGTGGAACCTCCCTGTCTCTGTGGCAATTGTCTGTAACCCAGAGGCTGAGGTCAGCTTGTGAGAGAGATGGATTGCAGACTTCCACTTCGTATTTAAGCGGTGTTAACTCTGTATCACAGCATCTGAGAGGCTAGAAGAGGAGGGAGGGCCATGCAAACACTGCACTGAGGTCGGCATGGCTCACACCACGTGTGGGCAGGATGCTTTGTGAGAGTCTGTACTGTACCTGTCTTTTCATAAAGACTGAATATAGACCAGGTGGATTTGCAGATGCCTCGTTGAAAAGGGATAGGTTTCTCATGGTTAATTGTACACATAAACTTGAGTAGATATTTAGTTGTAGAAGAGTCTTTATCTTGCTGGGAAGTTATTTATTTTTGATTTGTATGAGGTCTGACCTGGAACTCATTCTGTCGTCCCAGGCTGGCCTCTAACTAATGATTGTGATTCTACTTTGCTTGCTGTGTTCTGAGATTAAGGGGATTTTCCATCATGCGCAGTGGAAGTTATTGTTTGTCTGTTTGCTTGCTTTTACTATATCTTCAAGTTAGTCTATGGAAATTTATGCGTTTTCTTTTTTTATTTTTAAAATATTTATTTATTCATTTTCAAGCAGAGAGAGAGAGAGAGAGAGAGAGAGAGAGAGAGAGAGAGAGAGAGAGAGAGAGAGAGAGAGAGCGCGCACACCAGGGCCACCACCTTGTGGGTCTGGCCTATGTGGGTCCTGGGGAATTGAACAGGGGCCCTTAGGCACTGGAGGCAAGTGCCTTAACCACTGAGCCAGCTCTCCAGCCCAAATTTATGCATTTTTAAACATGGAGTTTTAGCTGATTCTCCTCTGTTTTTATATTCCTTTCCCCCCATCTTTCCATGTGTGCTCCTCTCTTATCTGTTCCCATGTCACACGTATCCTTTTTTGTAGCGTTTCAAAATAAGGTTCTCTTTATACCAAATCCTGTCCATTAATCAGGGCAGGGAGACTTGTGGCCCTCCTCACCCACAGGCATCCTGCGTCTCCTGGACCCTCTCCCTTTCCATTTATCTCTTCGCTCACCATTTTTGTTTTCTAGGTTTTACCCTCATTAGCTCATGAACATCAGGATTAGAAGCTAGGAGGAGAGGACACGTGAGGGGACATGGGAGGGGACAAGTGAGGGACACGTGAGGGCACAGTGAGGACCATGAGAGGACACATGAGGGACGTGTGAGAGGACAGGTGATCTTAGAACTTTTTTTTATTGTCTATTATGAGTTGCATTGTTTAGTGGGCCAACAATGAGTTGTTATCCCCAATTCCCCGATGCTCCCCCTTCCCCATCCCCAATCAGCTGGATCAGTCCTTGTGGCAGGGGACCATGGATAGATAGCCTAGAACTTAGCCTGGTTCTCCTGGCCCAAGTGTGTTGATACTGAGGGGTGCCATGCCTCTGGATAGTCTCCCCCACCACGACTCTCACCATCTTTCCGCCCCTCTTCCTCTTAGTTCCCTGAGTCGTGGTGGGTGAGTATTAAGGCTGTTTTATTGTTGAGATCTTAGGGGTCTCTGTACTTCTGGTTTAGGTTTTGTCAAAAATCATTGGTGTCTGTCTCCTCGGTTTATCCTTTGTTGGCCGATTGGCTGTGGCTCTGAGTCACTTGTTCATCCCATCATTCTCTGCAGGGTTCCAGAAGGATCCTCCCTGATATGTCTGGGGTGGCTCATCTCTTGTCAGGATGTCAGCTATCGGCCTGCAGTTCGTTGGTAGGGTTGGATGGGCCACATCTCGCTGCATTCTGAAAGATACAAACAGAGTCTCCATGGGAGAGTGAGATCAGTATAGCCTAGGAGTCAGCCTGGTTCTCCTGGCCCAAGTGTATTGTTACTGAGGGGTGCCATGTCTCTGATATTCTCCCCCACCAAGACTCTCACCATCTTCCCGCCCCCTCTTCGGCTCAGTTCCCTGAGTCGTGGTGGGTGAGTACTAAGGCTGATCTTAGGACTTTTGAGTTTGTGTCTTCTGATTCTCTCCAGATGCATCCAATTTTCTGCAAGTTTCATAATTTCCTTTTGCTTCACTGCTGAGTAAAACTGCATTGTACACGAGTAACACATTCTCCTTGTCCATTCATCTGTTTGTGCTTCTAGGCTGGTTACATTTCCTTGCTTTTGAAAATAGCACAGCAAATACACACAGATATATATCTCAGTAGTAGGATCTATAGTCCTTTGGGTATGTGCTCAGGATTGGTATAGCTGGGTCACATGGCAATTCTGTTTAACTTTCTTTTGGATGAATATCCATACCAAGTGCCATAATAGTTTCAGTAGTTTATATCACATGAAATTAAAGAGTTTCTGCACAGCAAATAAACCTTCAGCCATGTGAACCGAAAGCCTACAGAAGGGAGAACATCTTTGTCATCCGTACGTCAGACAGGACCCTAATATCAAGAATTTAAAAAGAACTGTAAAAATTAAGTGCCCCTTACACCCCTCAAAAAGCCAAAACCGTTGATCACCAAATGGGGTAACTAAATAAACAAAAAGTTCTTTAAAGAAGAAATGAAATTGCCAATATGAATTTTTAAAAGTATTAGATACGTTAAGGTACCATCTCGCCCCAGTCCTAAAGGCTGTCATCAAAGAAACTGAACTGAAGGGAGACGATGGGAAAGAAAACCTCTTGTTCACTCTGAAGTTACTTTTAAATTAATATTTAGCTCAGGGAGCTTGGATTAAAGGAGATTAACTCTTTAGTATGTATGGTCCTCACACAATCAGCTGGTGTTAGGCAAAGACTGACTTAACTGATAGGGAATCCTGTCTTTAATATGCCTTCCAATACTTTGCAAAGTTAAATCACCACGTCCAAGCTCCACCCTGCCAGACTCCCTCCATGAACCTGCCAGCTTCTGCAATGCTGAGAACAAGGTCTAACCCCCCCACACAAATATTCCACACATAGAGGTATGTAATAGAATATTGCAGATGGCTGTTTACTCTGAAGAACCCAGAGTACTTCAAAGGGTGACGGACTGCCTTTCCTAAAAGCCTCTAGCCCACTCTGGAACCACTTAATTTGTAAGAGGAAATCAGGAAACACCTTTCTCTTGAGATCAATGGAAAGTCAAGAATGCCTTCTCTCACGACTCCCATTCAACTGCATAATGGAAACGGGAATGTTAAGGAGATGAAAGTTAATGCGTGTCAGAAAGAAAGAGAAGAAACTGCTCTTATGACATAGATCGTGAGTGCAGACATAGAAAACTCTAAGCATACATAAAAAGAACCTTGTACCTTCGCTACAGTCATAGTTTACATGAAAACCTTTTAATATTTCCAAACACTGGCAACGGAAATTCAATCTCTGTACACAAAGGGAAATGTTTTATGGGAATTTAACAAAATCTTTCAAGTTTTTATGTTAATATCCCCAAAGAGAGAATAATAACTGAAGTGCTGAATATAATTTTTAATAAGTCTCTGCCCCTAAAATGGGCCTATTCTCTGTCCCCTACAGGACTCAGGGATCATCGTAGAAGCTAGGGCTAGAGAATATTGAAACCCTGTGAAACTCAATTCTCGTGTCCAGATGTGACAAGGCCATTGTGCACATGGACTCACACCAGCTATGATTGCTCACACAAGACCTGCACACAATGAGGCCAGACTCCATGTTTCTGCACACAGGGGAAGGCTTGAGAGGCCATGACCTTCCCTCATGAGCTAATGACAGTTGGTTTGACAGGGAGGGAGGTCATTTTCTTCTCAGGCATAGGACTGGTAAGTGATAGGAGTATGGAGAGACTGAGGGGAGCAAGGGGGCCATGTGGGATAAAAATGATCAAAATGAAGCATGTGTATGAAAATGTCAAGAACTAATGGCAAAGTATTAACAAAAAAAGAGAAAGAATTCCCAAGTAAATGAAGCCGAACACTGTACTATGGACTGGGGATTCAGCACAGGAATGATTTAATGTCCCATTCATTTGTGTAAAGACAGCAGAATTTGGGAAAACAAATGGATAGACAGTTTCAATTAAATTCCCAACAAATCTTAGGCAAGCTAAGATTTTTATGGAATGCCAACATAACCAGAAGAGCTAGAAAATGTGGGAAGTAGGACAAAGCGAATACAATCTGTCTGTCCGCCTTCAAGGCTAATGGTCTAGCCACAGTGATCAATACAGTATTTTTGGCAGAAAGACTGACATGTAGATCAATGAAGAAAATAGAGAACCCAGAAATAGTCCCACATAAATATTCAAAACTGTTTTAGACAAAAGTGCAAAAGCAAAGTGGGGAGATATGTCAGCAAAGGGCTTGCCATCCCAGCACAGGGACCCGAGTTCAAAACCCAGAACTAGGATGATGTGCACTTCAAAATCAGCCCTGGGGGGCTGGAGAGATGGCTCAGCAGTTAAGGCACTTGCCTCCAGTGCCTGAGGCCCCGGGTTCAGTTCCCCAGGACCCACATAAGCCAGACCCACAAGGTAGTGGCCCTGGTGTTCTCTCTCTCTTTCTCTTTCTCTTTCTCTTTCTCTCTCTCTCTCTATCTGTCTGCTTGAAAATGAATAAATAAAAAAAATATTTAAAAAAACACAAAATCAGCCCTGGGGGTGGAAACAGAAGGATCCCTAAGACTCTTGCTTGGCCAGCCAGCATCACCTATGGGGCCAGTTTCAGGCCATTGAGAGAAATCTTAAAAAATGGAACTGGAGGAACAACAACCTGAAGTTGTCCTCTGGCTTTCAACACACACACACACAGACACACACACACACACAAACACACACACACACACCCCAAGACAAAGCACAAAGGCAACCTAGTACATGAAAAATATTCTCTTTAACTATTTATTTATAATTAAAATAAATTATAAAACGTGAGTTCTTAGATTTGACAGATGCACACTCTCTGCAAAGAAAAGAATCCATCTTGGACTTCATCAGCATTAACAAGCTGGCTCTACAGAAGACTGTAAGGAGAAGGAGAAAGGAATCAGGCAGCTTCGGAAATGATCGTCTGTAACCTACACATGGCATCTCCATGCAATTCTGAAAACTAAGCAGGGAAAACAAAACTCCCATAAGAAATGGAGGAGCTGACACTCAAGCAAAGATGACCAGAGGAAACCAGGCCTTGAGAAGTCTTTTCGAGGCCATGAAGGAAATGCAAGGTAAAACTCCCAATGAAATACTAGACGACCTAGTCGAACAGCTAAAAGAGGAAACAACTAGAAAACCAGACACTGGCTAGGATGCAGCCAGAGTGAATCCCGGGTACATTGCTCGTGGGAACGTCAAATTATCTTGACACTCTGCAAAACATTTGGACAGTTTCTTACCAAACTCAACATGCCACTCACTCCCTACCTCGTGACATGCCGTTTTCTGCTTGGGCAAAGGGCCCAGAGAAATGAACACTTCTGTTCACACCAATTCCTCTTCCCAGGAGCTCATGTCAGATTTGTTCTATTAGCCACAAACCAGAAACCACTCAGAGATTCATGAATGGTTTAAAGTTGAAATGTCTCCATAGCAGGGGGGCTTTACACCAACAGGAAGGAAAGAAACAGATGCAGGCATAGGCTTGGGTCAATCTCCAAATAGCCGAAGGCCAAAGGCAAAAGGTGGCCTGTTGTATGATTCCATTTAGATCACATTTTTAAAGTGGCAAAATTACAAAAATGGAGATGATCATGCTCACAGCCAGGAGTAAAAGCTTTGAAAAGAGAGAGGAAAGTGAGCAGGTGACCCCAGGGATCTTCATGATGCCTAGAAGATTCTCTGTCTAGACTGATGTGGTAAGAGTGGACTTATGCATTATTTTATAATTTTGCCAGGCGTGGTGGTGCACGCCTTTAATCCCAGCACTCGGGAGGCAAAGGTAGGAGGATCACCGTGAGTTCAAGGCCACCCTGAGACTACAGAGTGAATTCCAGGTCAGCCTGGACCAGAGCGAGACCCGACCTCGAAAAACCAAATTATATATATAATTTTGTAAATATAATTTGAAGAAACTGGATAAGAGGCACTATATTAAAGTAACATGTGAAATTACAACTTATTTCTACATGAACTAAAAAATGCTTAGCACATAACAAATCTGTTTTTCAATAATTACTACTACTATAACAGGTTACATGGTATGAGAATTTCACATAAACTATTTTACAATGATGTCTTCTCAACTGAATTAAGTCTAAACCTCACAGAAGCTCAATTTGTAATGCATTCCTGGACAAGATTAGTCTTAATGCAGAGAAAAAAATATATATGTTGATATACATATCTGATAATTTCCTGTATTTTCACTGTCTGTGGAAATGTGTCTCCTGTAATAGCACAGTGATTATAACACACAGAGGAATGTTGTCAGACAGAGGACTTGACACAGGTGTTCACAATGCTCTTCCTTCTCATTTTGGATTTTCACAAATTTTCATACTATAAATTTTCTCCTTATGTGTGACAGGCTAATATCTGAAGTTGACTTAGGTAATGTCATATGAAGAGAAGCCCTTGTGCAAAATGTATGTTCAATTTGCATTGTAATTTTAGAGTAATTAATAAGACATTTCCAAGATGTTCGAAACTTAAGTTCTCTTTAGCTTATCAAAGTGGTGAGCAAATTTGTAAGTTTATACACCAGATACTATACAGGATGATTTTTTCAATGTAGAGCCTATAAATCAAAATAGCGATGTACCTACGGCATTTGGTAACATAAAATCGATCAAGCAGGAATGCCCGTGGACATTTCCAAGTAAATGAAAGTACTATAGAGGCATTACATCACTATTCTTTAGTGACAGCCACAAGCACCCTCCTTTGACCTCTCAGATTTAGACACAAAGCTCTCTGGGTTCTTGTAGGTGTTGGGGAAAGAATTCTCTCTTGTTAAGTGCTCCACAGTCTCCTCACCTGTTGGCACCTTGTCTGTCCAGGAATGAAGGCTGGTCAGGGTGGGTCATACCAGCAGGAGGTTGCACACTCATCCCATAAATCTGGGCTCCAGCATATAAAAGGTTGCTCTGAGTTTAGATTCGCTCATTGAGGACAGTGAGGAACATCAGACACTGATATATAAAATTACACTTGGTTAAGCAATGCCAGTGATGGTCAGCCGTAGATTTGACAGAGGGGGCGAATTTCTTTCCTCCTCGCTATCCAGACCCACAGCTGGCTGCTTGCCTTCTCCCTGTCTCACTGGCCAGGAGGTCAGAAAACTGCTTCACGGGAGGATGGATATCATTTCTGATGTATCTGACTTAATGGCTGGGTCAGAGGCACAGGGAAAATTCTTTCTCAATCTCCCCAGGGACAAATCTCAGGGTGTCACTTATCTAGGTTGATAAGTAACACCTTTAATTTAAAAGCTACACCTCACAGTGCATTTGTGTTTTAAGCTGTCTCTTTAATGATCACCATGGAGAATGATGGTTTTCATGCTGCTTATTTTTCTCCAAGAGATGTGAGGTTTATTGCAGGACTGGAAACACCAGGAAATAAGAATTATCTTTTGAAAAGTCGGGGTTAAATTACAAGAAGTCCTTTATGGGACTGAAGGCTGATTTTTCATTGTAATCAATTTTATTAAAGTCAGAGTTTAGTTTTAAATATACACTGAAATAATTATGCTTAAGAGGCCAACCATGGGATAGCATGCCATACCATCCAAATTCCTCTTATTGGTATTCTTTAATTAATTGTACCTCAAATCAAAAGGTCATTTCCACTTTCAGAGCTCAGTTGTTACCAATCATTCACAAAAATCTGTGAGTCTCGGTGTTCCAGAATGCTCCATAGAACCTTGGGTGTAGGTCCTCCTCTTGCAGGAAGGATTTCTGCAGGTGGGATCCTAGGAATTGAATGGGTTTAAATTATCCTACATTCTTTCAGCTATTCCTAATTAACTAATGAACCAGCCACTCCACTTAACTAATGAGTTGACCAAAGGGGATGCTGGTTCAAAGGCAGAAACCCTGGCTTTCATCCCTCTTCCTAGAGTCCCCGGGGGTGTTGGAGGGGCTGAAGGCTGATCAATCAATCATGACACCAGAAGGAAATTTCTGTGAAGTCCTCCAAAATGATGAGGATGGAGAAAGTCTGGGGCAGTCGGGGCATGGAAATTTAGGGTGCACAGGTCAACTGGAAGGAACAAGCCAACCCTACCCTACTGGACCCTACTGGTGTTTTCTTCAGCTCTTCCTTGGTTGTGTTTGGGTTGTAACCAGGGATGGCAAAACCACTCCCTGAGTTTTGAGGGCCACACAGAAATATGGTCCGAGAGTGGAGGAAAAGCAGGTGATTTGGGGCTAAAGAAAAGCCCAGCTGAAGAATGAGCTGTCCATGGTCCCCTACCACAAAGACTGATCCAGAAGGCCCACAGAGGAGGATATCCAGCTGACTGGGGATGGGGAAGGGGGGCAACGGGGAATTGGGGAGAACAACTCATGGTTGGCCCACTAAACAATGGAACTTATTATGGACAATAAAAAAATAAATAAATAAAAATAAAATTAGAAAAAAAAGAAAGAAACTGCTCAGCAGCTAAGGTGCTTGCTTACCTCTAAGGCCTAACAACCCGGGTTCAATTCTCCAACAGTGGAACACTAGGCAACAAGCATAATGGCCCAGATGGGTT
>PVHP010023466.1:0-21474 GCA_004024765.1 Zapus hudsonius
TCTCTCTCTCTCTCTCTCTCTCTCTCTCACACACACACACACACACACACACACACACACACACACACACAGAGAGGCTTGGGGATTACTGGAAGCTTACTATTCCTGTTTCTAACCTCACTCTTACACACTGGACACAACAGTGATTCACAGTGCTGTCCCTTCAGGTTGAAATGGGAGCAATTTCCTAGCGACCATGATCCAAGTGTGGGTCCGTGTGTTGGGGGACAGGGAGTGTCTGTGGGCCAGGCCTCCCGGGGAAAGGAAAGGGGAAAATGTGAGGACTCTCCTCCCACGTTTCCCAGAGCTCACTCTCTGGGAAGGAATGTTTGCTCACTCGGGATTCCCCCATAGCCCTGATCCCTCAGCTCAGCCCAGCCTGGACCGGTGCCATCTCCCCCAGGCAGCCAGGGGCTAGGGCCCTGGGGGAAGGGGTGCGCCAGGACTGCTTCCGGTCAGACGGGGACCCTTCTCCCCACGCGTGCGCTACCCCTCTCCCCTTGCAGGCCAAGGCACCCCCAGATCTTTGCCCGGTCTGCACTGGCCCCAGTGAAGGAGCTAGAGAGGGCCCTGGGCCGGCGCCATCACAGCCTGGTAGGATGATCCGAGGAGGTGGAGACCCTCCTGGCCGTTTCGGCTCTGCCCCCGACCCCTAGGGGAGCAGGCCGCCCGAGGGCTGCGCCAGCCGGGGACCCTCCGCAGCCACGGCCGCGCTCCCCCACGCGCGCTGCCGCCCCGAGAGCAGGAGCTCGCAGCCGCCTCCTATTGGCCAGTGGCTCCGCGTGTCTCACCAATGAGCGAGCGGATTCCAGCGAGGGGCGGGGCCTAGGCGGCAGGCTTACCCGGGAAGGAGCTGGCAGGACCCGGATCCGTCTTTAATTTGGCGGGGTGCCCAGAGGAGGTGCAACCGGAGGAGGGGAGACAGGGACCCCTCCTCTCCTGCGCTGCTCTCCTCTGCTCTGCTCTCCTCTGCTCTGCTCTGCCCTCCATGAGAGTGGAGCCGGAGCCGGCTGCTGCGCGTCGCGGCCAGGAAGGAGCTTACATTGGCACGACTGTAGGAAAATGTCGAACGAGGAAAGAAACAAATCAATGTTTCTTCTCGAGCTCCCCACCCCGTGGCCTGCAAGGGTATCCTCGAAGAACGTTCACCCATAGCAGATCCTTGCACCCCCTCCGCCCTCTGTGGGCCCCTGACCACCAGCGCTCCCCTGGTGTCCATCAAACCTGGTTTGTGTGTGAGAGCTGGAAAGAGGCTTGGGATGTGGGGACTGAGTCAACTAGGGGTCTGACTAAAGCTGAGGGGGGGCTGAAGTCTCTAGATGGGGGGAGGGGGTACAGAGGAGGAAGAAAGGACAAGGGGAACACCCCCAGTGCAGCTGCAGAGCTGTGGGGAGCATTGCCATCAGTGTGGCTAACTTGCTGTGTGACCGTGGGCTTGTTCCTCTAGGGAGCGAAGTTTTCTCATTAGCATATGGGTTGTGAGGCTGAGGCCTCTGGGGTTCCCTGCTGTCAAAAACCATTACTGAGCATGGAGACAGTCTACAACACTCGGAGGAAATCCCTAGTGACAGTGATCCCTTGAGAGGCAGGTGGGCCTGGGTGAGATTTGAAGTGCCCACTATCCATCCTGCACCCAAGGAAGCCCTGAGTAAAGAAGGCCCAGCGTCCGAGTGTTCTCACCCCTGCCTTGCCTGCCCCTTGGCCGCCCTCCCCTTCCACTTGGCTCCCATAGTTCCAGCCTGCTGAGCTTTGGCTGCTGTATCTAGCAGGTGGGGTCTGGGGGGTGCTCACAAAACTGGTCCAACTGAAGTCCTTTAACAGATCCCTGTAGACACCTCCAGAGGGGTCCTGAGAAGAACCCAGCTTGTCTTACTGAAGCCAAGACCTTCAGGACTCCCAGTTCAGACTGCTGGCAGATGCTCTCCTCTCCCGGCCCCTGGGAAGGGGCTTGGCAAAATCTTATCGCCTGCCTGCGCAACAGCTGCTGGAGAAATACCGCAGGGGCTGACTCACTGCTCACCCGCTCTGCACACTCGCCTCCCTTGGGCCCCATGGCAGGCAGTCTTTGAGAGTCCCACAGGGCTGAGTTTGGAGGAAGCACCCCTAACTGGGCTGTCTCCCTGGCTGCAGTTGACTGCTTATTGGGGGGAAGGGGAAAGCTCTTCTGTGTAGGATCTGTTGTATGGTACCACCTGGGGCACTGATGGGCAGCTGATATACCCATGGTATTGTCCTCTCGGTACTCAGCCTTGTCCCTCCAACTCTATTTAATGGTTATCTAGTATTGATACCCACCTGCCTCAAGAGTTCACCATTGGGTAGTAGACAGGACATTCCAGAAAAGGGAATGGTGTGAGTGTTGGGGAAAGGCTAGGTAGTGAGGCACTCTGGACACTTCCAGGCTCTGCTTGGTTCCCTGGGCCTCAGTTTCCCTAGCTGTGTCTTTCCTCCATGGGTAATTATGAGTACTAATTGAAGATGATGCATTCCATCATGAAATTTGAAGGGTTCAAGCCACAACAAAAATATCCTGTGATTCTAGTCCAGGCTGACCTGGAATTCACTATGGAGTCTCAGGGTGGCCTTGAACTCACAGCAATCCTCCTACCTCTGCCTCCCGAGTGCTGGGATTAAAGGCATGTGTCACCACGCCCAGCTAGACTTTTGTTGTTTCTAGGAAAGAGAATTGACATTGTCACCAAAGATACACACAACTGACATGAAATGTCACCAGGCACTGACCTTCACAATATATAGCACACGCTGATATGTTCTAATCTATTTTGTACTTTGTTCTGGATTACTGTTTCTTAAATTCTGCTAATAAATACCCCATGTTTGGGCTGGGGATATAGCTCGGTGGTAGAGCTCTTGTATATGCACAAAACATAGGTTCAATCCCCAGCACCTCAAAAAAGAAATGAAAATAAAAACTATGCTTTCACTTTTATGTGGAAACTTTAAAAAATGGTTGATCTTGGGGCTGGGAAATAACTTGGTTAATGCTTGTTACACAAGCCTGACCACCAGAGTTCAAGGGTCCAGCATCCATAAGAGCTGGGCATGCAGTGGTGCACACATCTGTAATCCCAACACATCTCTAGCAGTAGGAGGCGGAGGTCAAGTCAGGAGAAGCTTGAAGTTCACTGGCTAGCAATCTGGTGTTCACAGTTACAAAAAACAAGAGAGGGCTGAAGAGATGGCTCAGCGGTTAAGACGCTCGCCTGCAAAGCCCAACAACCTGAGTTCAGTTCCCCAGGACCCACGTAAAGCCAGATGCACAAAGCAGTACATGCCCCTGGAGTTCGTTTGAGGTGCCTAGAGGCCCTGGTGCACCCATTCATATTCTCTCTCTTCTGTTTCTGAGTGCAAATAAATAGATAACTTTTTTAAAAAGAGAGAGAGGGGCCCTGTCAAGGTGGAAAGAGAGAACCAACCCTCCAAGGTTGTCCTCTGACTTCCATGAGCGTACTGCGGCACGTGCACAACCATTCACACTCACGTACATACTTGCACACCAATGCTTTCACCTTATGGAAATGGTGGAACAGTGGTTACCGGGTGCCGGGCTGCATGCACCACACAAAACAGATGATGAACGCAGGAGCTGGAGAGGTTGGTGGTGATAATGGCAGTATTGACAGTGGACGGACAGGATTGGGGAGGTGACCGCCTTGGCCACGCTGAGGCTCCTCCTTCCTCCGCAGCACTTTTCAGAGCACCTGGACCACTTCGTGGAGAACATGGAGGACTTCTCCAATGACCTGTTCAGCAGTTTCTTCGATGACTCTGTGCTGGATGAGAAGCGCCCTCTACTGGACATGGAACTGGACTCCCCTGCGCCAGGCATCCAGGCCGAGCACAGCTACTCCCTGAGTGGGGACTCTGCGCCCCAGAGCCCACTTGTGCCTGTCAAAATGGAGGACACCACCCAAGGTGAGAGGGGCAAGGGCCCAGGAGGGAGACAAGAGAGGCTCCCAGAATGGCCTCCCAGAAACCCCACTCAGCAGGGCACAGCTCGTGGACTTTTGGGCCTCCCTGAAATCAAACCCATATAGGCGCTTCTCAGAAGGCATTTTTACTGACTTTGATTAACAATCAGTTCACGGTGCTGAGAAGGCTCAGTGAGTTAGAAGCACTTGCTAAACAAGCCTGAGGACCTAAGTTTGATACTTGTGACCCCAATGCTGAGGAGGATTGCTGGGACCCCCTGATCAGCCAGTTCTGGGTTCAGTAAGAGACTCTGTCTCAGGAACATAAGGTGGAGAGTTATAGGGGCGGGAAGGACACCCCATGTCTTCCTCTGATCTCTGCACGCATGTGCACTGGGTGTGCACCATCTCCACACATACATGCATTAGTCACACATCTTCTACATATACTACATATGTACACGCACACAAATAAAAAATTTTAAAAGTAGTTCACAAAGCGTAGCTCTCAGATCAGCAGCATCGCCTGGAGCCTGTTGAGTCAGCCAAGCAGGTATGGTGGATGACAACTCTGGAATCTAGCATGGGCAGAGACTGGGGCACGAGGGTGGTGAGTTCGAGGCCAGCCTGGGATATACATTGAGACCCTGCCTACAAACAAACAAGTGGAATACAAATCTTGCTAAACCTGAAATCCCAGCTACTTGGGAGGCTGAAGCAATAGGATAGCAAGTTCAAGCCTTGTCTGGGCTACAGAATGAGTTCAAGGCCATCCTGAATTTACTGAGATCCTGTCTCAGAATTTTAAAAGAGGCTTGAAATATAAACATGCTTGCCTTGCATGTGAGACACCCTAGGCTCAATCCCCAGTATGGGGAGGAGCAGTATGGGGGGAGGGGCTAGGGAGGGCAGACACTTGTTAAATCAGAAATCCCATGGGTAAAACCCAGCTTTCCAGGGAATTCTGATACACACTTGGGTCTGAGAACCACTACCTTAGAGCAAAGAGTTGGGATAATTAATAAATACATGCCTATGATCCAGGTATTGAGAGACAGAGGCAGGAAGATCATGACTGTGAGGCCAAGATTCTCTTTATAGCAGGTTCCAGAACAACTTTGGACTACAACCCAGACCCCCTCAAAATAATAATAATAATACAGACTGGTTACAAAGATTCTAGAGCCTTTCCACCTCTCGCTGTAATGTACTCCAAGATGCTACCTGGGAACCCATGTGAGAATTTTTTTTACATATGTATGTGTGTGGTGTGTGCATGCATGTGTATATACCTGTCTGTATGCATGTAGCTACTCAAATGTGGACACATATGCACATGTGTATAAGTCTGGAAGAGGCCAGAGGTTGACATCAGATGTCTTTGTTGATTGCTCTCTTATTTTACTGAGGAGGGTCAGTTTGGGTCCACAGCTCACCTATTTGGCTAGTATATCTAGCCAATTTGCCCCAAGATTCCCTGTCTCTACCTCCTTAGTGGCATTGGGATTACAGGTCATGCTCACCTTGCATTTACATGGGGGCTGGGATCTGGATTCTGGTCTTCCCATTTATGTGGCAAGCACTTTATGAATCAACTTCCTAACCTCCAATCTCTTTCTTTCTTTCTTTTTTGATTTTTGGTTTTTTTGAGGTAGGGTCTCACTTTAGTCCAGGCTGACCTGGAATTTACTATGTAGTCTCTGGGTGGCTTTGAACTCAAGGAAATCCTCCTACCTCTGCCTCCTGAGTGCTGGGATTAAAGGCACACACTTCCAATATATTTTTTGTGTGTGTATGTGTGTGCACTTGTCTGTGGGGGGTGAAGATCAGAGGATAACAACCTCTGGTGTCATCCTCTGGATCACTATCTGCTTCTTTTTGAGGCAGAGTCTCTCATGGGCCTGGAGATCACCAATTAGGATAGACTGGCTGGCCCCAGCGACCCCCTGTCCACTCCTGGGATTGCAGACGCCGTGCATTTTTATGCGGGTTCTTGGAATCCAAACTCAAATCCTTTTGCAGAACAAACATTTTCCTAAGCTATTTCCACAGCCCTCCCTTTCCTATTTTTGCTCTTGAAGTTGGGCTGTCTACAGCTCCCCTGTCTTCCAGCTCCCCCTTTTGAAACATAGGGCTCCCTGCATCTGAGTCCCTCCATAAAGGTAGCAGGATCCACACTGTACCTCACCTCAAAATACCATCCATTTGGTCATTTTCCTCCAAGACATGTGGTCCTGGATCTCATTTTTGGCTAAGTGATCTTGGATGCATCTCTTAATCTCTAAAAACTTCCATCTCTTCATCCTTACCTGGGACTAACAGTAAACATGTCTAAAGCACTCTCCTGTCTACACAGTGCCTGCAGGTTAATTGTCTCGTTATGTCTCACTATGGAAAGGCGAAGCAGAAATCGCTGATCATAATTCCCATTTGACCCATAAGGAAAAAGACTTCCAGAAAATGGAGTTGTCTCAGCCAGTCATACAGGTTGGTGAAGAATAGAGCTAAAAGCCAGCCCCTCAACTCCACCTCCGTGTCTGCCAGGCGCGTTAGGAACCCAACAGGTGTGCATCTGTACCTCCATTAGCTTCTGTGTCTGCTAAATGACCTTGAGCAAGTTCTTTCACCTTTCTGGGCCTCTGTTTCTTCCATTCTAAGATGAAAATAGTATGTACTTGAGAGTTCTGTGAAAAAATATACACATAAAGTCCCAAGCTCAGGACCCAATAATTAGTCACTTGTGGCGGGGAGATAGTTCAGTGGATAAAATGCTTATTTTATAAGCATGAGGACCTGAGTTCAATCCCCAGTACCCATGTAAAAACACCAAGTGTGGGGGCTGGGGAGATGTCTCCGCAGTTAAAGTGCTTGTCTGTAAAGCCTAAGGACCCAGGTTCAATTCCCCCATGCCCATGTAAAGCCAGATACACACATGTGTCTGGAGTTTGGAGTTTGTTTGCAGTGGCTGGAGGCCCTGGTGCACCCATTCTCTCTCTCTCTCTCTCTCTCTCTCTCTCTCTATATATATATATATATATATATATATATATATATATATATATATATATATAATATATATATATATATGCAGAGTCACCTTAAGGGGTTTTAGGAGGCTCCATAGCTTGAGGTTGCTGAGGTCCTAGCTGTCTACCTACTGCACCCCAGCCCCAGCCAAGCCTCTGACCCTCCAAGAGGTATTAGATCCCAGGCTGGGGAATGATAGTGATGTGAGGGGAGCCCCCCCATGGCAGATTCTCTGTCTTCCCCACAGGCTGGCCCAGCAGCTCTTTGGCCACTCCAGTTCTATTTTTAAAGCAATTTGTAGGGGCAGCTTCCCAGAGGCCAGTGGCCCGGCCCTGTAATTTAAAAAGATGTGGGTGTTCCTAGAGCCAGGGATTGACTGTGGCCCAGAGCTGGGGTTCTCAGGCTCCCAGAAGGGTGGGGCCTAGCCTCTGAGGTGGGATCAGGCAACCACTGACCAGTTTCCCCACCCACAAAACCCAGTCCCCTCCAGCCCCTCCCCCAGAGAACATGCTGGCATCCTGACCCCACCACCCTGCTGCTTCTCTGTGTTGGGGCCTCCATGGGCAGTGAAGCTTTGGGGTAGAGGACTGTGGGCAGTCATCAGGAGGAAGACTAATGCACGTCAGCCTGTGGCCCAGGTGAGGCCAAAAGACCCACTAGGTAAGGAGAAGGTGGACTCTGTCCTCAGGAGACCTGAGCATCATCTCTCGCCCTCCATGGGGACCTGTCACTGGGTCCTGTGGATTCATCCTCCCAGCTGCCTTGGTTCAGGCCTTACCTTCTCTCACCTGGACAACTTATTTCAACGGCCACTTGCAGGTCTCCCGGCTCCATCTTGATGGAAGTCAGGCCACTCGTTCCCGGAGTGACTTGTGTAAACATAGCCTCTATATGTATTGTGAGAGTATATATAGATGTCATCTCCCTTAATACAAGTCTGGGAAATCGGGCAATCAAGGCCAGGGTGTCCTCAGCCATCCGCTCTCATGATCACATTGTGCATCTTATCACCTGCAGAGATTGAACCCACTTACATTGTGTTTGCAATATGATCTCAGCACGATTGTGATCTGAGCACTTGCTCAGGTACCTCTGCCTTCACAAGTCTCTGAATTTCACTCATTAGAACAAGAGCTCCAGTTTCAGAGGTGGCAGGGAGGGTCGATCACATCATGGTAGCCAGGAAGCAGGCAAAAAGGCCTGAGTGATTTGTTTTTGAAGCAACTCACTCCTTTGTGTATGTTTGGTTTGCATGTGTTCATATGCATGTTCCTGTGTGTGTGTGTGAGTGCACATGCATGTGGAGGGAAGTCAGAGATCCACATTAATGCCTTTTCAGTCACTCTACATCTTGTGGTGCTATTGTTTTTTGAGGTAGGGTCTCGCTCTAGCCCAGGCTGACCTGGGATTCACTATGTAGTTTCGGGCTGGCCTCGATCTCATGGTGATCCTCTTACCTCTGCTTCCTGAATGTTGTTATTAACGGTGTGCGCCACCACGCCAGGCTACAATGAGACAGGGTATCTTACTGACCCTGGAGCTCGCTGATTCAGGTAGACAAGCTGGCCAGCAAGCCCTAGAGCATCTCCTGTCTCCACGCCCACAGCACTGGGATTGCAGTTGTGCCACGCTGTGCTCACTCTTTTTATATGAATGCAGAGGATCCAAATCAGGTCCTTCTTCCTGCATGGCGATCATTTTCCCCACTGAGCCATCTCCCAGCCCTCCCATGGTTCCCCATCACCTTTGGGTGAAGTCATAGCTCCAATCCTAGTCTCCAAGGCCACACCAACTGCTCGCCTCTCTGATTCCATCATCCGTCTCCCCGAGGGTTCTCACTGCCCTGTATTGCTCCATCCAGAGGCTGAATCACAGTTCAACAGATGTTTACTGAATATAACAATCATATCAACACTAGCTGCTGCTTACCAAACATCTATTTCCTATGAGGCACAGTGTGGTTTCATGTGAGGTACATTGTTTAATCCTCAGACCCTTCCTACTAGAACTGTCCTGTTCCTCTCCTCGTTTAAAGAGGAGGAAGCCAGGGCTTGGAGAGGACAGGCAACTTGTCTGAGGTTATACAACAGGTCAGGAAGGGTCCAGTGTGGTGTCCTGCTCTGGAAGCAGCTAAGGGAGAAGATGCCCTCACCTCTTCTGACCCCAGCCCACGTGCCCTCTCACTGCACAAGGGCACCCTACCTTTCCTGCCTTTCACCAGAAGGGGTGCCCTAACAACTCTCCTTGGTGCAGCCACCAGTGGGCAAGAGGGGAGGCTGAGCTCTGCTTTGGGAGTCCCCTGAGCCTGGATCCTTCCCTCTTCCCCCAGACATGGAGCATGGAGCGTGGGCACTAGGACACAAACTGTGCTCCATCATGGTGAAGCAGGAGCAGAGCCCAGAGCTGCCCATCGACCCTCTGGCCACCTCCTCAACCATAGCGGCCACTGCCACCATGGCCACCACCCCGCTGCTGGGTCTCAGCCCCCTGTCCAGGCTGCCCATCCCACATCAGGTGAGCCTGGGGACTGTGGGCAGGGGCTGAGGGAGGAAAGTGGTGAAGATGTGGGTTCTATCTCAGGCTTCAGGAACAGAAAGCAAATTGCAAACCTCACAGCTGAGAATCAGAAGTACCAGGCCAGGCCCCCTGGCTCCCCCGCTGGCTGCCCCTTCACCATCCTCCAGCAGGCACAAACCCCAACACTCTCCAGGCAAGTCAGATCCTCTCTGTGCACAAAGAACTCTTGCAGGGCACCAGGCAAGGATGAGTGTTGGTTTCTGGTTGAAAGTCAGAGAGACTCCAGAATACATCCTTTGCTAGATGCTTCAAGATTTGAAGAAAGACCAACACACAACTACAGAAGTGGCATTACATGTCAATCACCTACATTTATGATTAATAAACCACACACTCATGCCAAAGCCCATCTCCACTTCCTTGAAGGTATAGATAATGGCCTTCAGCTGAGACCTGAGACCCTTCCAGGAATGGGAAACCAAGACCCCTGGCTCCCAGGAGAGGTCCTACCTGGATCCAGTTCTGCTCCTCACTGTGCTGGGGGCTTGTTGACTTCTCTGTCTTTCTTCCTCAGCTTCCTTCTCTATAAAATGGGTGCATAGGTGTTGAGGAGGTGTCTTAGCAGTTAAAGGCACTTGCTTGTAAAATGGGCGCATGAGTCCCCTAGTGATACCCCATCCTGCAGTTTTCTTCTAGGCCTAAGATTCTACAATGTGAGAGTCATCATTAAATCCATAGATGACTTAGCTGGCCTTGCTCCCCAGTAGCCTCCTGGTTCACCTGTTCAAATTATAAGTGACCACAGGCAAGGTCACCCCTCCCTGCCAAGGTTCAAGGGGGCTGGGTGCAAAGAGCAGGATCTTTTGAGACTATTCCAACACTGGCTCAGCAACTCCAAAGGCCTTGTCAAAGCAGGAAAGAAAGAAGTCACAGCAGTGGAAGGAGGGTCAGAGAAAGAGCCCCAAATCAGGCTGTCAGAAACAATGGAGATGCTGTACCAGTTTACTTCTTGTTGCTGGGGGGTGGGGTGGGGTGCACCAGACCAGAAGCAGCTTATGAAAGGAAAGGGTGTATTTCAGCTTACAGTTTCAAGGGGGAAGTTTCATCTTGGGGGGAGGGCTTGGCAGGAGCAGACAGCCAGTATCCCATCTGCACATCAACAGGGAAGAATTCAGAAAGCTCAAAAGCACCACACAAAGCCCATCTCCAGTAACATACTTCCTCTAGAAGGTTCCACCTCCCAAAGGGTTCACAAACTTCCCAAACAGTGCCACCAATTGGGGACCAAGCATTTTACATTTAAACAATCACAACTGCCTGCCTAGCTTGGCCTACAGAATCCCAGAGCCCACACTTCTCACTCTTTCCAGGTATAGGAGCCAGGTGCTGGCATTGTCCATAATGAGTGGTGCTGTCACCACTCTGCATCACAATCCCCTCTGGGATACGGACCAGGAAATTGTCAACTTGCACTTTCTCTGATTCTGACTGATTCCTACACTCTGTGTCCAACCCACAGAGTCATGGCCTTTGCTGGTTGTAGACCCAGCAGGGAGAAACAGTCCTAAAGCCCAGCACTCAGTACCACACCTTCCTCAAAGAAACCTCCCCTCCTGGGTTGATGGAGTCACACATGAAGCCACACTCAATCCTGGAACTCTTTCTGGTGCAATAATAGAAACACATGTTAGTTAAGAATGTAACTAACATTTGGCTGTGCATGGTGTATTCCCAGCCCTCAGGAGGCAGAGAGAGGTAGGAGGATCACTGTGAGTTTCAGGCCACCCTGAGACTACACAGTGAATTCTATGTCAGCCTAGGCTAGAGTAAGACCCTACGTTGAAAAACCAAAATAAATAAATAAATAAATAAATAACGTGAAATTGAGTCCATTGGCTTCCGGCTTAAAAATCTAAGGACTCATTACGTCCAGGTTCTTTGTGTGGATTCTACTACTTGTATCCTAGGACCCATGACAGACTTCAGCTTCTTCCGGCAGATTTCTCTGAGCCCTGGATGATTAATTCTTCCTGTATTATTGTTCCCATTCATCAAACAGCTACAGTAGTCCTAACTTTACCTCCAGTTCCCATGGCAACCACATTCATGGCCTGTGTGGCTTTCACAGTGCAGGGTCATTCTCTAATGGGGGGGGGGGTATCCTGGACCTGGAAGCCACAGGGACCTTCGCTCCCTATGATTAAGGTCTGACTTAAACTGTGTGACCACCATTCACTTCTCTCACATGTAGCATGGCTTTTCCAAGCACAAGAACTTGCCTCTGTTCTCTCTGGGACAAGCCCGGAACCCCCAGGCCAGCCACTCCCCAGCCTCAGGGAGGGAGGCAAGGTGGACAGTATGGTAGGGACTGTCCCAGGGAGAGGTGATGGAACAGGACCCGTCTCTTCCTCAGGCCCCAGGAGATATGACTCAACTGCCAGTGATCAAAGCAGAGCCCCAGGAGGTGAGCCAGTTCCTCAATGTGACACCAGGTAAGCTTGGACCAGAGAGGGGCCCTTTTTCCTTCCCTCTTGGGTAGACAGCATCCCACTTCCCTTGTTGGCCTACCTCTGTCTCCCAAACTCCCACTTCTCCCCTAAATATTTTCTCCTTCCCACCTTCTCCCCTCTTCATCCTCCCTCTTCTTCAAGTCCTTCCTTACCCAGTCTACCACCTCCATCTCTCCTTCAACACCCTCTCACTCTGTTCTCTCCCCTCCATCCATTCACTCACTGAAGACCACTTTATAGTCACCAACCATCCTCCTGCCCAACCATCCATCCATTTATCCACCACCTACCCATCTGTCTATCCATCCATCCACCCATCCACTCATCATCCATCTGTCTAATAACACATCCATCCATTCACCCACCCATCCATCCACCTATCCATTCACCCAACAAGAGTTCACTGGACACAATCTTAATAGTCCTTGTCATCGGGAAAGCAGAGGAAGCAGACAGACCCTGAACCCAAGTAGATCACAGAATTCCCAGGACACGCTCTAAACAACTACCACCTCCCCAGCACTGATAATGGTGTACACCTAGCAAATTCACAGGTGGTCTTCAGAGCTCATCATCAAATCAGATGGAGAAAGAGACACCCTGGGTGTTGGCCAGGATTGTTCCAGGCCCACCTTTTTGATTTGTAAAACACTGATTCGGCATCTATTATGTATGCCAGACCCAGGACTCAGTCCCACACAACCCAGAAATATGATTAAGGCATCACAGGTGCTCATACTTTGGAGAGAAGCCAGAAATAGACAAGGTAGAAAGGGGTGTGTGTTGACACCTTACATCTCTACCAGGGTGCGCTGAGATGTCCTCAGGGCTCTCCCTACATCTCCACCAGGGTGTGCTGTGTTATCCTCAGGGCTTTCCCTGCATCTCTACCAGGGTGTGCTGTGCTGTCCTCAGGGCTCTCCCCACATCTCTACCAGGGTGTGCTGTGTTATCCGCAGGGCTCTCCCCGTATCTCTACCAGGGTGTGCTGAGATGTCATCAGGGCTCTCCCCACATCTCCATCAGGGTGTGTTGTGTTATCCTCAGGGCTTTCCCTGCATCTCTACCAGGGTGCGCTGTGCTGTCCCTCATGGCTCTCTCTCTCGGTATCTTGGCTCCTGATCCTTGGCTGTGGCTGGGCACCTCAGCCACCTCTTCCTGACACCCACAGGATGCGTCTTCCTAGTTGCTTTGCCACAGAAGGGACAGCATGGATATAGCATGAAGGAAGAGGCTGTTTTGCTGAAATTCCAACACCTGCTGTCCTATTACCCTGACATTGGAAATGGGAACTCTGTGGTTATAGTGTCTGAGGTGTGGGGAGCAGAAGGATAGAAGTGAGGGAGTACTATTTGCTTAGCACAAGCCTGAGTTCCCAGTGATGACCTGGGCTTACAGAGCCAGGCCTTAACTCCGGTTCTCTGAAGCAGAGGTGGAGGGTGTTGCAGTCAGCTTTCTAGTTGCTGCGCAGAAAGAACCCAAGCAAAGAGGCTTGTGGAGGAATGGATTTATTAGGCTTAGGGACTCTAGGGGAGACTCCATCCTGGCAGGGAAAACGATGGCATGAACAGAGGGCTGGACATCACCTCTGCCACAGCACTGCAAACAGCGGCAGGAAGGTGTGCCAAATACTTGCAAGGGGAAGCTGGCTTATAACCCCCATAAGCCCACCCCCAACAACACAGCTTCATCAAGGTTGTAAAACCCAAACTGCCATCAGCTGAGGACCGATCTATCAGAACACATTCATTTGTTTGTGGGGGACACCGGGATCAAACCATGACAGAGGGGAATGCAGCCTGGGCATGCACACCAAAGGCCAGGCTACACTGTTAGAGATGGGCAGAACTCGGAAATCTTCTGGGGTGTCAGCTGTCTTCCTGACCCAGCAGCGTGTCTTATATTTCAGCTGAGGTCAGGTGCATGGCAGTCCATGTCTCTCAACGTCAGGGCTGGCATGGCCCATGCTAAACTGAACTCATGTCAGGGGAGAGTTGGGGTGCCACCCTGCTAACCTGATTCCCCTCTCACTGTTCCCAGAGGACCTGGTACAGATGCCTCCAACGCCCCCCAGCAGCCACGGCAGTGACAGCGATGGCTCCCAGAGTCCCCGATCTCTGCCCCCCTCCAGCCCGGTCCGGCCCATGGCCCGCTCCTCCACGGCCATTTCCACCTCCCCGCTTCTCACTGCCCCTCATGTAAGGAGCTGAGAGGGGGGCTGGCCCTGGAGGGAAGGAACTGAGTAGTGCCCTGATCAACAGGGAGGGTTAGAGAGCCCCAATTCTGATCCCCACACCATCAGAATTCAGGGAGGTACCTGTCTGGCAGGTGAGAGGTAGAAGCTCTTAATCGTGCCTCACTGTGAAGAGATATCTCGGGTGGAAAGCCAAGATCCGCACGCACTCTGAACCGCACTATTGCAGAGTCAGGCTGAACTCCAGGGTATGGCCCAGGCTGCCTTCGAGGAGTACTGTTTGGGGCCAACATGGTGTATGCCATGAGTGGGTGTGGTGCCTCCTAAATTGAAATTGTGGGGAGGAGTCTGAGAGGGTGCTATTTAGGGTACTCTGGGCACATGAGCTTTGAGGCTGTGGATTCAGGGGTGAATGAGGAGGAAGGAGCCTCCCAGATGATGTCCTGGCTGTCTAATATGATGGGCTCCTGGCCCATCCTGGCACTGAATACATATTACTGGATTTAATTCAGATCCCCTTTTCCAAGAAGGGAATTAAGTCTCAAAGAGTTGAGTGTACAGATAATACATGGTAGAACTTGAATTTGAACCCAGGGCTGTCTGGTTCCTACAGAAATTACAGGGGACATCAGGGCCCCTGTTCCTGACAGAGGAGGAGAAGCGAACGCTGATTGCTGAAGGTTACCCCATCCCCACCAAGCTCCCTCTCACCAAAGCCGAAGAGAAGGCTCTGAAGAGGGTCCGAAGGAAAATCAAGAACAAGGTAAAGCCAGAGCCACCCCTCCCTACCCTGGGGCTTTGGAGACCTTCCTGCCAGTGTGTGTGTGGTGGGGTCTCTTCTCATGGTGAGTCAGCTCTGAAACAAGAGCCACCCAGGAAGTGGGCATGTGGCAATGACAATCCTTCCCCTCTAGATCTCGGCCCAGGAAAGCCGCCGAAAGAAGAAGGAGTACGTGGAATGTCTGGAAAAGAAGTAAGAGTCCTGGAAGGGGTGGAAGGTCTAAGGCCAGAAGCCAGGCTGAGGGAAGTGGGATGCTGGTGAGTGAGTCTGGGAGCTGCCCTGAGCCAGTACCCGCTTGGTCCCCCAGAGTGGAGACATTTACATCGGAGAACAATGAGCTGTGGAAGAAGGTGGAGACTCTGGAGAATGCCAACAGGTGGGTAGAACCCTCAGTGTCCCCCTGTCATACTACAGCCCCTGCCTGGCTCTGGGAGGCAGGAGAGAAGAGAGAGAACCAGGTCACGATAATATCTCAGAGCACACCCTCTAACCTGGAACCTCTGAGAGCTTTCCAGCCCTCCTCCCACGCGGGATTCTTTCTACTCTGAACTTGTTCAAAATCCTTATTCTCAGGCTGGGTGTGGTGGTTCACAACTATGATCCCAGTGTACTATAATCCCAATGTTTCCGAGGTAGACGCATGAGAAGTTTTAAAAATATTTTATTTATTTACTAGAGAGGAGACAGAGAGAATGCACACACCAGGGCCTCCAGCCACTGAAACGAACTCCAGACACATGCACCACCTTGTGCATCTGGTGTTATGTGGGTACTGGAGAAGTGAACCAGGGTCCTTCTGCTTTACAGGCAAATGCCTTAACCCCAGAGCCATCTCTCCAGCCCCAGGATTGGTGTTTTATTTTTTGGTTTTTTGAGGTAGGGTCTCGCTCTAGTCCAGGAGTCCAGGCTGACCTGGAATTCACTATGGAGTCTCAGGGTGGCCTTGAACTCTTGCTGATCCTCCTACCTCTGCCTCCCGAGTGCTTGGATTAAAGGCATGAGCCACCACGCCCGGCTCCAGGATTGGTGTTTTAATAAGCCCTCTATGTTGTTCCTATGTGTGCTAAATTTGAGAACTATTGCCCTAGATCCTGGAAGCCAGTCCTTCATCATGGTCTGAGAACTTGTAAGAAATGCAAACTTTCAGGACTCTCCCCAAAAAAACTCACTAATCCAGAATCTACAAGGACCTTGATGGTTCACAAGTTTGAAAAACAATAAATCAAGACACTTGCCATGTAGCATTAAGACACAGGCTCTGGGTCTCCATGCTACCATTTTTGGTGACGCTGGGGTAACTGTAGGATCTCTATGTACAGCTCAGGCTGCCCTTAAACTTCCCATGTAGACCAGGATAGACTGGAATTCATCATCCTCCTGTCCTCCACCTCCAGAGTGCCTGACTCTTTCTTCCTTTCCTTCCTTCTGACCTAGCTTCTCCCGCGGGATCCAGCCACTGCCCTGATTGGTCAGGAGAACCCTCGACTCCACCCCAACCTCCCCCCCACCTCAGGACAGGGGCGGAGCCCCCATGCCTTACACCCCACCTAAATAGAGCAGACTCTTGGAGCTATCTCGCCACCTGCTGTTCGCTTTGGGAACTACATGATCCCAGCAGGGTAGAGAAAAGCAATGATTAACCATTTTTCACCTCTGCGTTTACCCAGAGGATTTCACCCTGGGTAGGACCCAGTCCTTACCTTCAGGGAATCCACAATTAGCAATAGAAACTAGAAAAGGAAATCCATAGGTAAATGAAGTGTTACAGGTGTCGTGATAAAGGTAAAAGCAGTAATAAAATGAACATAAACAATGTCTACCCAGCACTGTCCCAACATGTTCTTCGTGTAGGCTCAGGGTGCTGTGGGTGCAAAGGAAGAAAGTCCATGTGCTTGTCGCTGGTGCTGGATAAGAAAAAGAAGTCCAGCCTTGCTGGGTAGAACCAGGCCCTCTGTCTCCAGCCCCCACCTTGGCCAGGAGCACCCCACAAGCTAACGCAGGTGACACAGCTGTTTACCATGAGGAAGGCCCAGGTAGCTGGGTCACACTGCAGAGAAGCCATTTGGGAGGTGAACTTTTCTGTCTTGACTGAACTGGGCACCAATCATGGAGGCCAAGTTGGAAGCCAGCCCAGGTGCCTCTAGGAGATCCCAGGACACGGACAAGGCTGCCATACCAAAGCCTGCCTGTGACCACTGCGCCTTCCTTAGGACCCTGCTCCAGCAGCTGCAGAAACTCCAGACGCTGGTCACCAGCAAGATCTCAAGACCTTACAAGATGGCGGCCACCCAGACAGGGACCTGCCTCATGGTAAGCAATGCTCCCCCAGCTCTTTCCAAGGCTGGCTTTCTAGGAGGGTGGACAGAAGCTTGAGGGACTAGTAGCCTACCTTGACCACTTCTAACACGTGTGGATGTGTGGGTGACATCAGATCCTGTGGAGTGAAGGGCTTGAGGAGATTCAGGGAAAGATAGCCATGGTTCTTTCTAGAATGGATGGTGGGGAAGAAGGCTGAGAAAACTCCCAGAAACCCAAAAGGGTGTCTAGAGTGGATTTAGCCTCTGCTGGCCTCTCTTTCATCCACCCCTGGAAGTGAGCTGAGCACACACTGCCTCTGAGAGCCCCAGGGTGGGACCTAGTTGGGTCTCCCAGGGCCTCTTGTCTCCCTCTGCCAGCCAGTCTTCCTGGGGCTGGGCTGGTGGGGACAGTCCCAGCAGCAACCAACACCTTCCCCTTCCGCTTCCTTCCTCTCCTGGCTCCTCCACCCTGTAGGTGAACACCATGTGAGCCCTCTCTGCTTCCGATGGTGCTTCCTTGTCACCTGCTCCTGAGAGAGCAAGAGACTAGCTTCTAGGGGAAGTGGGATCCTGAGCTGCTTTCTTGGGGAAACACTGAGAGCTTTGTGCCCAGTGATTTGGGGCAGGCGCACTGTGGGGTGGCCAGCCTGGCAATCAGCCCCTCCCTGCCCCAGGTCTGATGGGTGCTCTGTCTGCTACAGGTGGCAGCCTTGTGCTTCGTCCTGGTGCTGGGCTCACTAGTACCCTGCCTTCCCGAGTTCTCCTCCGGCTCACAGACAGTGAAGGAAGACCACATGGCTGCAGACAGTGTTTACGCTGTCAGTCAGAGTGAGTACCTCTTGGCCTCTGGGTGGAAGTCAGGTGTAAGAGAGGTGCCGGGGTTTGGCTGGATGTCATTTTGTTCTACACCCTCATTCTGTCTGCAAAAGAGGAAACTGACGTCTAAGAAAGAGGGCCTGTGATTTGTGCAGATATAGTGGTAGAATCGAGAGTAGACTCCAGCCCACCTGGGAGAGACTCTTGGATGGCTTGGAGGAGGGGGTGGGCTTAGGGGATGACAGAAATGTTCTAGGTAGTGTGATTGAGGGAAGCAGTGGCAAGGTATATCAGTATTTCAGTCCTGCAATAGCAAACGAGCTTTAGCTCATTGGCCATTTCTTTTTTTCTTATTTTTTTTTTTTTTTTGCAAGCAGAGAGAGAGATAGATGAGAATGGTGCACCAGGGCCTACTGCCAGTGCAAACAAACTCCAGATACATGTGCCAATTTGTACCCTAGTACAATGTGTGTACTAGGGAATCGAACCCAGGCCATCAGGCTTTGCAAGTAAGTGCCTTTAACCACTGAGCCATCTCTCCAGCACACATTGGCCATTTCTAATCAGGTGGTAGAGACTGCCTGGTGCGCTGGAGAGATGGCTCAGCAGTTAAGGCTTTTGCCTGCAAACCAGAAGGACCCAAGTATGATTCCCCAGCACCCACGTAAAGACAGATGCACAGGTGGTGCATGTGTCTGGAGTTCATTTGCAGTGGCTGGAGGCCCTGGTGTGCCCATGCTCTCTCTGTGTCTGCCTCTTTCTGTCTCTTTCTCTCACTCTCTCTCAAATCAATGAAATACTTATTTTAAAAAAGAAGGATTCTAAAGCACACAGGACCTACAGGAAGGAGAGAGGACTCTGCTGAGAATATCCACATTCTCATGGCATGGGCTCAGATAGGAGCCACTCCAGTGGGGCCTGTGGAGTCAGTGGTTCAGAAGTCGAGCACCTTAGTCTCCGTACACATGGGTTTCTGGACAACAGAAGCTACTGATCTATCTGTAAGGTAGCCCAGAGCAGTGCTGGTACATGTGAAATGAGCACTCCTTCCTTCTGGAAGAGCTCCTGGGAAAAGAAAGAAAGACCCACTGTGGACTGGAGAGATGGCTAAGAGGTTAAGGTATTTGCCTGCAAGACAGAAGGACCTGTGTTCAATTCCCCGGTGCCCACGTAAAGCCAGCTGCACAAAGGCCTACCGTGTGCGTGGCCAGGCCAGAACCGGTGCAAAGCCAGAAGGCACTTCAGGGAGACCTGTACAAGAACTTCATCTCCCGGAAGCATGAATCTGACATGACACAAGAGAGCAAGGAAACAGATGGAGGGTCCCAGAGAGGGGAGAGAGGGAGTGCCTGGGGTGGAGGAACACTGCAGGAAAAATGAGCAAGACGCTAAGTGTGTGGAGGAGGAAGCCAGCTGAGGAGGGCCAAGGGAAGAGGAAGCAGTGGGAGAACCTTAGCAAGAGTGGACAGAGGGCTGTGCAGGCGTGGACAGCAGGAACACAGGTCCTGGTAGCCAGGTGCATGTTTGGTTTTCCAGAAGGAGAGGCTAATGGAGCTCGCGCTGTGGGGCTGATAGACAGAGCCCCGGAAAGGGACAGGCCGGGTATGAATGGGCCCCTGGAGCGTCTGCAGGAGCGGACAGGGCAGAGCACAGCCCGGCTGAGGAAGGAGGTGGCTGTTTGAGCAGGCCGGTTTCAGGCTTTGACGTTCTCAGACTTTCGGTACTGTGAGGGAAGCCGGGAGGCGGGCAGCAGACGCACCGATGACAGATCTGGGTTTGCTTCAGCGGGAAGCGTCACCTAGTTGCCCGGATGCTCCATGGCCAGCTTTGGGAGAAGAAATATCATCCACAAGACTTCCTGTAAAAATGTTAAGGCCTTCATGTCTGCAGGAAAAATGAACAAGATACTAAGTGTGTGGGAGGAGGAAGCCAGGAGGAAATCAAATGTTTGTGTCTTTCCCTTGATTTCCTCTCAAGGGTTGAGCAGCCCTGTTTTTAGATCCTAGGACGTAAGTAGTGGTGGGATTAGAACACAACTCTCAGCAGGGCCTGGTGGTGAAGAGCTGTAATCCAATTACTCTGGAGGCTGAGGCAGGAGGATCTCAAATTCAAATCCTGCCTAGGCTACAAAATGAATTTAAGGTCAGCCCGGGCAACTTAGTAGTAGTGAGACCCTATCTCAAAATAAAAAGAACCCCTCAGGCTTGGTGGCACATGCTTAATTCCAGCACTCGGGAGGCAGAGGTAGGAGCATTGCCATGAGTTCAAGACCACCCTGACACTACATAGTGAATTCCAGGTCAGCCTGGGCTAGAGCAAGACCCTACCTTGAAAAACCAAAAATAAAATAAAATAAAAAGAACCAAGGACTAGGGGAGATAGATCAGTACTTGCTCCCATTACCAAGTAAAATGCCAAGCTTGTGGGCATACTTGTAATTCCAGGCTGGGGAAGTAGGCAAAAGAATCCTTGGGGTTGATGGCCAGCTAGTCTAGCCTAAGTGGTACATTCCAGGCCCTGTTTCAATGGAGGTGGGTGGCTGTCCTAAGGATGACATACAAGGCTGTCCTCTGGTTTCTACATGTATACAGGCATGCATCCAGCATGCTCTGCTTAGGAAGAGCTAAATCTTTCTAAACTCACTATTTTACTAGCCAGTTTCAATCACTTCCCTGTATTACTCATTGAACCTCACTTGGACATGAAGTTGGTACTAGTATCTTCATTTTACAGATTGGAAAACTGAGGCTCAGCAAGATTAAAACGGAGCATGTGGCTGACCTGAGGTCACACAGCCAGGGCATTAGAGCTGGGATTCAGGACTATGAGGCTTCAAAGCCCGTGTCCCTCACTCCGAAGCCATGAATGTGAGACCAGAGGGGCATCAGAGATTTGCTGCTGATGGACCCTCTCTTTTTCCTCAGTGCCCTCCCGAAGCCTCCTATTCTATGATGATGGGGCAGGTTCATGGGAAGATGGCCGCAGCACCCTGCTTCCTGTGGACCCCCCAGAGGGCTGGGAGATGAAGTCTGGGGGCACAGCAGAGCCAAGGCCCCAGGACCACCTGCAGCATGACTATCTGGACAGCACCCATGAGACCACCAAGTATTTAAGTGAGGCCTGGCCAGAGGACACCGGAGACAATGGCAGAAGTCCCAACTTCTCCCATCCCAAGGAGTGGTTCCATGACAGGTGGGGGGTGGTCTCTTCCCTCCCCTTTCCTGTCCTTCCAGCTCCCCAAGGGGTGATGAGTTCCTCTGGCCAGGCTCATCCCTGGATCCTCTTCTCTCTGCAGGGAGCTGGACCCCAACACCACCATCAAACTCTCCTAGGCTGTTCCAGGCCCAGGACACAGGACGGACCCCCTGGTACCCAGAAGAGGCGTTCTCTAGCTCACTGA
>PVHP010023467.1:0-27384 GCA_004024765.1 Zapus hudsonius
TGCCAGTATTTGGCACACCTTCCTGCCGCTGTTTGCAGTGCTGTGGCAGAGGTGATGTCCAGCCCTCTGCTCATGCCATCGTTTTCCCTGCCAGAATGGAGTCTCCCCTCGAGTCCGTAAGCCAAATAAACCCATTCCTCTACAAGCCGCTTTTGTTTGGGTTCTTTCTGTGCAGCAACTAGAAAGCTGACTGCAACACTTGCGTACCATGCATGAATTATGTATTCGATCACCAGCACCACATAAACTGGGCATACCTATAATCCCAGCACTAGGACATGAAGGTAGGAGGATTAGGTGTTCAAAGTCACCCCAAGATACACATAGGAAGTTTGAGGCCAGCCTAGGACACATAAGGCCTTATCTCAAAAAGGGGAAAGGCTCAGTATAGCTCAGTCAGTAAAGTGCCTACCTAGCATGCAGGAGTTCACTCCCCAGACCACATAAAACTAGCTGGATGGTGGAACTCACTTGTAATTGCAACAGATTCCATTCACTTGTAATCTCAGCACTAGGGAGGTAAAGGCAGGAGGATCAGAAGTTCAAGGTTAGTCTCAGCCAACCTAAGATATCTGAGATCCTATTTCAAAAACAAAACATGTAACACAATGTCAGTTAAGTAAAACAAATGAAAAGCATTAATAGAGGAGATTCAATTTCTTCCTTTTTAAATAAATAACCTTTAAAACATGTTTATGACATAGAGTGATATTGAAATTTTCATTATTTACTGACCTCAGATTGTTAAAGTCAGTTTTTAAACTCTAATAACAAATTCAACTAAAATTAACCTTTTCTAGAGATAGTCTTTGTGCTAAAGAAAAGACTGGAACAGTCTTCAGCTGGCAATGTTGAAGCTGCACTGTTTCTCCTGCAGTTTGCAACATGTGCAAGGGCAAGTTCATTAGTGGAATCTTACAGTTGAACCCTTCACTTCCAACAATGGCCACCTCTCCTCACGCTGAGACTTTATCTTTTGCAGCTAGAGACTCAAGACTGCTCAGTGACTGTTTATTTGTACAGCCCAGGCTAGCCTTTAATTCAATATATACGTTCATATACTGAGTGCTGGGATTAGAGACATGTGCCACATGCCTAGTTTAAATCGTGCTGGTGACTGAACTCAGGGACTTGTGCATGCTAGGAAAGCACTCTACCAACTGAGCTAAATCCCAGCTGGCATTCTGAGAAGTGGCATTAAGGAAGTAAAAAATGACATCAGAAAATATAGGAATATCAGCTAAGGGTGATATCAGTGAGTTACACTCAGTGCACCCTGATGTCTTTTTAAACAGCAAAATCACCATTATATCTTGTATTAGCAGCTATTTTAATAGCTCTATATTTAAGGAATACATATTTAATTTTTCAGTATTCTACTCCAGTTAGCTAAATTTGCCTAAGCATTTTTGTTGTGAAGTTGGTGTCTTGATCTATTGTAAAAACACAATGACAGGGCTGGAGAGATGGCTTAGCGGGTAAGGTACTTACCTCCAGTGCCTAAGGCCCCAGGTTCAATTCCCCAGGACCCACATAAGCCAGACCCACAAGGTGGTGGCCCTGGTGCGCTCTCTCTCTCTCTCTCTCTCGCTCTCTCTCTCTCTCTCTGTATCTGCTTGAAAATGAATAAATAAAATATAAAATAAAATAAACTATAACCCTGTTTAAAAAAAGAATTATCTACCAAAATGAAATATAAAAAAAAACAAAAAAAACACAATGACAGAATCAAAGTCAGGGAATGTTGACATGTGGCGAGGAGCAGGTACTGTGGACATGGGCGGAGCTCAGTAGGACAGGTCTTGGTATGGAAGCACTCTGTGCCAGAAATAAAGGTGTTCTGCATTCCTGATGGCTCCAAGAGTCCAGTGGACCCTTTGAAATCAGCCACAGACTGTTTCTTGCTTTAAGAAGTAAAGAATAAGCTGAAATTCCAAGCACTCAGATGAACATTAGGGAGCCATTGTATTGCTGTGATTCTCTGATTTTATAGGCATGGGTGGTGAGAAGTTACAACCTGGGCTGTGCTTCTTTTACTCCTTAAATACCAGACAGGGAGCTTTTCCTCCCCTGGCAGGAGGCAGCAGAGAATGCCTACTTTTATGCCAACCTGCAGACTAGCATAAATGAATGAATGATTACATATGTGGTGGAGCAGATGCCTGGGTGGAGCACAGGGCTCCCATGACCCACCAGGTACTGAACCCACTATGAGCAGTGTTGGAAACTCTTTCTCCAGTTGAGTTCAGGGGTAGAAAGATTGCTTTCCACTACTTGCTACTTTCTCTCAGGAGCTACTCATGAAGCAAGGGTAGTAAAGGGAAAATCTCAAAGGTCTGATGCAAACTTTAAGTTCTTTTTTATTTGACTTCATAGATTAAAAAAGAAAGGTTTCTAAGAAACCCAGAAGGCTGGGATGGAGCCATTACCTGCTGTCTTCCCAGATCTGGCTGACCTCTATGCTTCAGTCTAACGCCTTCTCAGTGAAGACAGGATGCACAGGGGTGACTATGGTATGAAGGCTAGTTGACTTAAATCCATAAACTCACGAGGAAGTATATTTTGGGGAATCCCTAAAAATGGGTGTCATTACTTAGTGCCATTTTCCTAGAAGCAGCTCTATAGAAGTGGCATTTCCCTTTGTCACTTGCCCTCCAGTGGAAGACCCAGCAATCACATTATAATTTTTATAGGGGAATTTCAGACAATGAAAGTGCCCATGGAACACAGCCTCTTTATTATCAAAGGCAAGTACAGCAGGGCTCCAGCTAAAGAGACATTTATTTAAATTACAAGGCTATATTACTCCATAATAGAAAATTGATGAAGACAAAGCTGTCACTCCTGGCAAGGGGCCAAGCAAAATGTGTCATGCTTTTACTAAAATTTTCCCTTTGTGAATGAAAAACAAAACCAGAGAAAGGTAAGTTTGTTAAACTTCTCTAATGTTGAGGACTTGTAGCCATGCCCTTCTTTATATATCACCACATGACAGATTCTTTCTTTCACAGAGGAGAAATTACTCAGAAATCCTGAATTATGTTTTGTTTTATGTCGATTCGCAAGGCTAAAATGAAGAGGAAGGAAAACTTGGGAAACCATTACACATGCAAGTGTAAAGTGTCTTAAATATTTAAAGGCAAGTGAATACATGTGCATTTACTAATCATTGTGAAGCACGCAAAAAGATGAACCAAAGCAGTTTCTCAGGCAGCACAAGGGGTGAGGCTGCCTGCACAGCCATCAACAACCATCCCTGTCCTGTCTGGACCACCGCGTTCCTCCTTCCTGCAGCACCTTTGGCAGAGCACCTGCGATATGCCAGCCCGGTGCATCAGTGACAAGTTAACCAGTGACTTGTATCCCGGTGTAACAGAGGAGACAGACATGAGGTGTAGAAATAAACATGGCATAATAACTTGGGATAAGAAGAGACAGGAGGAGCAATATGAGGCTATGATAAAGAATAAAACTGAGTATGGTGGGTGGTAGAGAGATCTTGCATCTTCAAAGGCCATTATGAGGAGGTGACATTGGATTTAAGAACTTCAGGAGGGTGAGTCAGCCAGGTGAGAGCCATGGGAAAAGGAGGGAATAGTAAGGATAGGAATGCCAGGGAGGAGGAATCCCAAGTGTTTTGGATACATACCCTGTGGCTCCTTTTTCTCTTTCTCCCTCCCTTCTTGCCTCCCTTCATATCTCTCTCTCTCTCTCTCTCTCTCTCTCTCTCTCTCTCTCTCTCTCACACACACACACACACACACACACACACACACACCTGCTGATCTTTTCGTAGGAGGGCCACTAAGTCCAAGATGCAGGGGTTGACACACTGGTAAGTAGGTAAGCTTCCAGTGAGAGAAACACAGGCAAGGTAGAAGAGGGACCCTGGGTACAGAGGCAAATGGGAAACCTTGACTGGAGGGAGGGAGGCCCAGGACTGCCACCCCCACAGCAGCTCTGAGTGGCCCTCTCAGAATGCTGTCCCTGAGTATCTCCTGGTGCCAACACCAGGTGTGGACACAATCCTTGCCATCTCCTCTCTCCTCACCTCCAGGTTGTCAAGTGCTGTGGATTCTATATTCTTATCGACATCCCTCGACTCCCTCATGACTTTGCTCCATCCCCTGGCCACTGTCTTGGAGCAAGCTACCATCATCTTTCTCCAGGACAACTGCAACACAAATGTTTAGAGAACAAGGGCATCAGCAGAGCTGGCTGCCAAGGGGACGCCTGCTGTGTACCACACATAAAGCAAGGCTTCTCTTCTAAGGAGAAGAGCCAGCCAGAGCAGGGCATGTGAACCCTCCCAGAGCTGGGTCTTTGAGCTCCTTTTTCTTGACATATTTCTCTAAAGACTTGGACCACACCAATCCCCATGGGTCCTTCTGGATATTGTACTATCAACACCAGCCATTGGTGGCTGTTACCTTTCAGCAGGTTTAAGGTTATACTAAACTTACACAGTTGAAGATTTGGCTTTTCCCTTTGTGCCTGGCTATCACCTGTAAGCTCACTGTTCCCCCATATTCAGCTCTGACTAAGCACCAGTTAGGCTCAGACAAGGATGGTTACCCAGACCCACATTTCTGTGACCCTCCAGACTATGATGCCAACAGAGGACCCTTAATGTACTGTGCATGTGTTAGGCTGCAGTGAGAGTTCTGGTGGTCCAAGACAGTCTGGGTCCACTGCTCATCCATACTCTAGGAGACAGCAAATACACAGGAGAATTGTGCCTAGGAGGCCAGAGGCCCACGGCAGAACTCTCTCCCACAGCTGATGATGCCAACATAGCCTGTGGCTAGTGCACCAATAATTTTCATGGCCATGAGCCCATCATAAGCAAGGGAGGCTCCATATTGCCTCTACAGTAAGTTCAGAATGAAAGAATGACCTTGATCCCTTGGACTATCACAGCCCTCATTTTCCCATCAGTCAACCTGCAAGCATCTTCAAGCCACTAGTACTTCCAGGTCTAGGGATTCCTCTCGGCCAGGGAATAAATATCTCCATAGGAAACGAGCATGATCATGAACTTCCTTCCTTTCCTTAAAATGGGCTGCAACAGCCCAACAATCAGTCAGTTAAAGACAAGTAGGAAAGTCGGGACCAAAGACAAATGCAGCCATGCTTATGAAAATGAGGTGGCTGGTATGGCGGCTTCTTGGGGACTCTAAATTTGGCCCAGGATTTCCTGGTATATCCAGGTCAACAAGGAAAACCCCAAGTAGGCTAAAGGGAAAGTAAAATAAAGTGTCCCACTGTGAAGCAAATGCTGGTGGGTCTGGATCCATGAGTGGCCCAGAAAGTAATGCAGTCTCCAAAGAGGCTGTGTGTTTGGCTGATGGCAGGAACCACTGAGCACAGCAAGGGCAGCATGGCTAGCTCTCCAGACTTGACCCAGAACAATGAAAGACCCTTTTGGCACTGACTCTCTTATCTACAACCAATAAATGAAAACCAGGGTCCCTCGCTGGGGATGTAGCCTAGCATGGATAAAGCCCTGGGTTCAATCCCCAGCACAGCCTAAACTGTCTATGGTGGAGCATGCTTATATTCCCAGCATTTAGGAAGTGGAGGCAGGAATATCAGGAGTTCAAGGCCACCCTCAGCTACATATAAAGTTCTAAGCCAGAATGGACTACATGGTAACCTAACTCAAAAAAAAAAAAAAAAAAAAAAAAAAAAAAAAAAAAAAAAAAAAAAAAAAAAAAAAAAAAAAAAGCAAAAACCCATGTTCCAGCTTGTTTTTTAAAAAAGACTCATTGTAGTGGGCTTTGAAGGTTTAGAAGAAAAAGGTCACACAAATTATGTTATCCTTTTACAGAATGTACAGCTACACACTGAAATAATGAACTGAACCCTGCCTAGTAGGTAGGTCAGATGAAAGCTGGACCCAACCCAACTTCACACTATATTTGGGCCAAGTATATTACTGACCACCTAGGAAACAGCCTTCAGGAATTGTTTTTGCAGTTTTTCACCAGGATAGAAATGTTAGCCATGATCTCCATCCTAGAAACAAACCAGGTTTCTATGTTGCAAAGGACATGAACTTTTGCTGTGGAAATTTCCATCTGGAGCCCATGGAGTTCTCCAATTTTCCTCTGTGGGCAGATGCCTTTAGGAGACAGATCAATAATATGGTTTTCTTTTTAGTAATTTAATCCCACTGTCTGCTTTGTTTCTGAAGCCTTCCTGTTTTTCATGCCCTGGAGCCCATGCCTGGACCATTCAGCACAGAAGGGTACATCTGGAAAAGTCACACTCAGTGGACTCCTGCTACCGAGATGAAAACTCAGGGGCTGCAGCTGTTGTGATAAAAACAAGAGAAGCACTCAGCTAATCACTTTACAGAGCTGCTGGCTTCACAAAGCCTGGTGCTAAATATGGTATTTGAGAAACTCCAGGCAGCAGCAGCAGATGTGAAAGGCATGTTTAAAGTCTCTGTCTGTGCTCTGTGTTCAGAGGGCAGCCAGCTCTGTCCCAAGACTGGGGCCATGTGGAGAACTGAGAACTGCCTGTACCACAGCATGCACAGCCCTCAAACATACAGGTCCCCACCCTTTCTCTCTGAGGCTGGCAAATGGCCAGGGAGCTTTAAAATATCAAAGCCATTGTTCCCAGGACTGATGGTTAACAAAGCCAAACCAAAGGAAAGAAAGGACATCAGTTTCCACCACAGGTTTTGATAAGCTGAGCTGATTTTCTGTAACTGTTGGGTGGGAGTATGGGCCATAGCAGAGCCTGAGTCTTGGGAGGAAGCTGACAAACATGCACATTTGTAGGTCCCTGACCCACTCTGAAGATGATGGAAAGGTAAAACAGATATAGGAGCTTCAAGGTCTGTACTTGGACAACCACTGGCACAAAAATAAATAAATAAATAAAGAGCTGGACTTTGCTTAAGAGCAGCTGACTTAATATCCCAGGACCCCTCTCCTTAGGTCAGGACCTGCAAAACTGCTGGGAAGAGGAGGAATGATGGTCCAACCACACCTGGCAGCAGCAAACTGCCCCTGAGCCTATGTGGGGCATAAGGGCCTGCAGGGACAGCATGAAGGCCTGTGTGGCCCTGCTCAGGTTCTCTGCATATCTATCCTGGTCTTCAGGGACTTATCCCCACGCCTTTCCATGCTACCTCCCCTGTGGACCACCCCCACTGCCAGACTGTATTTCTTCTGAACGTACCTTCTCTCTTGTCCTTTCTCCACCCCATCTCCCAAGCAGGGAATTCCTGATTCCCCTAGTCTCTACACCCTTATTTTCAAGACTATTTGCCTAGGTACTTTCCCTAAACTTCTTCTCTTCTGGGGTTCAGGTCTGAAAGAGTACAGTGGAACATGGTGCTTGGAAAGAAGCCGCTTTGTTCCCATGGTACCACTGTGTGTTCCTGGAGTGAGGAGGGGCTCCAGTGACCCTGCCCCTGTCTTCTCACTGTGGGGTTATGTCTCTTGTGCCACTTCCCTGTGGGCTATCCAGCTACTTTGGAAGTGCCCTGTTCTCATAGCCTGCTACTCTGCTGGCCTTGTTAACTGGGGTGGATACTGAACTCTATCCAGCCTTCCTCGGAGATCCTTCCAGCTGAGACAAAAAGACACACTGGTATGGCAGCCATGATTCTCATCTTGACTGAAGGAGAAGGAGAGAGAGAGAGAGAGAGGAGAGAGAGAGAGAGAGAGAGAGAGAGAGAGAGAGAGAGAGAGAGAGAGAGAGAGAGAGAAAAGGAGGAGTCCTGGGCAGAGTACCTTCTTGGCATTGGTCTGTCCAAGCAAATCCTTCGGAAGCTCACCCACACCCTCACCTGTAGTCATTTGGCTGCCTCACTCTTGTTTGAAAACTGCAAGACAATACTGACCCCTTCACACCTGAGCTAGTTTCATTTGTTTTCCATCAGTGGCAACCCAAGACATCCACTGTACTATGTGCTTGGCACTCTCTCTACTATGCCATTGACTTCTGAACTCTGCTGAGCCTAGAAATTCCTTGTTCTAAAAGAAAACTGCACTTATAAACTTAAGGAGTGAAACAGATGAGAGCATAGACTGAGCTACACAATACAGGCTGCCTGGTGCTCAGTCTCCACTCCAAACAACTCCTTGTGATGTGATCAAGGACAAGACACCTCTCTGCCTAAGAGTCCCTCCCTGGGAGGTGCCCAACTATGAAGGTTGCTGTAGGATTTAAATGAGTTAACATACACAAATCTCTTAATACTCTGTGTGTGTGTGTGTGTGTGTGTGTGTGTGTGTGTGTGTGTGTGTGTGTGTGTGTGTGTTTCCAGAGGGGGAGGATGGAAAGAAACAGAAAATGACACTCTTAGCATCCTGACTTATCTTTTCCCTTACCCATGATGTCTCTGGCATATGGTTAATGATTAAATTATTGGAAATTTGGCAAATATCTTCCTAAGTTAGATTTTAAACTCACAAATATAGGAGCATATTTGCCTGGGTCTCTAGTCTCTCGGCCCTGGACCATGGAAAGTGCTTATGCTGTTGTCTTTGGAGCAGATTAATTATAAAAGACTTGGTTCAGACCTCTTCTCCCTCTTCCTGTTATCCTTCTGCCTGGAATGGAAAAGAAGGAAGAACCTTGGCAGATGCCACCCTTTGGGCTTCACACCTTCTAATCTCCAGAACTGTGAGAAGTAAACTTCTATTCTTCATAAATAACTTCATCTTTGATATTTTATTACAGCACAAAATGGACTTAGACAACATCATGGTAAGAAAATAATCTACCATGACTAAGAGGGATTTATCCCAGGAATACAAAGACAGTTCAATATCATAAGGAAACATACCATTTTAAGTAAATCTAAGAATAATAACTACCATCTGATCTCTGCTGATTCTGTTAAAAGAAAGCTTTGATAAAATTTAGCATTTATTTCTAATTTTAAAAGGCTTCTGAAGCCCCTAAGGCCTCAACTATAAAGCAGCTTTAATTCTAACCCACCATGACTCAGGGCGGAAGAGGGGCAGAAAGACTGTAAGAGACATGTAAGAAAGACTGTAAGAGACATGGTGGGGGAGAATATCCAGAGACACTGCCCCCTCAGTAACAACATGCAAAGGGGGGTGGAACCGGGTTGACTCCTAGGCTATTCACAACCCCCTACCCCATGGACTGATCAAGACTGCCCACAGAGGAGGATATCCAACTAACCTGGGACAGGGAAGAGGGAAATAGGGGAACTGGAGACATCAACACATTATTCCCTTATTAAGTGTATCTAATTATGGATAATAATAAAAAAAAGGCTTCTGAAACTAGAAATTGATGGAAACTTCCTTAGCATGATAAAGTTGTAAAGCCAGCATGTCTTCAATAAAGAATCACTAGAGGCATTTTCAGTGAGATTCAGAACAAGGTGAGGATGCCCATTATCTCCACTACTACTCATTATGGTGCTGGACATGGAAGCAAGTGCAATTAGACAAGAAAAGTCAGTTAGAGGCATGGAAATGGAAAACATAAAGTAAAACTGTACCTATTTGCAGGTGATGTAATAGTATATCTTGAAAATATGAGCGAATCAATGTTCAAATTAACTCAAGAAATAAACGAACTAAAAAGCTATAAATTAAAATTAACACACCAAATCCAACAATCTTTTATATACCAAATAACCCAAAATATATAATCATCAATACATCTCTACTTACAATAGTAATAATAATATGCAAAGCCTTTAGGAGAAACACTTTTAAATGTGCCTGAGATACACAAAAAGAGAAATGAGCTAATGGAGTGATATCTCTTGTTCTTGGGCAGAATGACTCAATATAATAAAGATATCAGTTTTCCCAATATTTATCTATAAAATTTTTAATAAAAATTAAAGCCAAGTCTCTATATAGCTATATAAATCTATCTGAAATCATGTAGAAACACAAACATTAAAGTGTCTAGAAACTCGGACATTTTAGGCATAAAAGCCATGAGGGCTGTCTAGTACTACCTCATATTAAATCATTTTACACAATCACTATAACCAAAACTGTGAAATACTGGCACGTGAGTAAAGAGATGAAGAGAACAGAACAGAAATCCAGAAGCCAAGTCATATGGGAATTGAGCATATGGGGAAGGTGTTATCTTCAATCTTAAACTGGTGCACAGACAGGCTCTTTAATTAATGACATGGTGCTGAGAAGTCACCATTTAGTGGATTACTGGTACTGGTGGGTATTTAGGAAAAAAGAAAACATGAGACCCATACCTCATACTATCCACACAAAATAAAAAAAAGAAAGAACAGAAGAAAATTTTCACACTAAAGAATTCCTCTGTAATCTGGACATATAGAAGGAGCACAAAAAGAAAAAAGGCTTGATAAATTATATTGTGTAAAGTTTTAAAATATTTTTAAGATGAAAAATAATTGATATTTGATTTTTGAAAGCTTGTATCTAAGAGGAAATTTTTTATACTAAAAGTGTCAGCTTTGATCTACTGCAAAAGTGTGATGTCTTACCTAAATAAGCCTTAAAGTTTGTTTAAAAGGGGGAGAGAACTTGACTGTGGAGAGGGAGAGACAGCCTGGCCTTGGGTCAATGTTGGCCCCCACTTTACCCTTTTCAGTTTCTTGTGTGCCCCACTGTGGTTTCCCTGCTCAAGGTCAGTGGTAGCCAGGATCCGGTATGTCTCTGCCACTTCAGGACTGAAATCACCAAATGCTTTCATCTTGGCTTCCAGGGACTCCCTCAGGATCATGGTTGCTTTCTGAGAAGGACAAAAATGTGTGGGGTTAAAAAGTTCCAAAGCATTGAGAGAGCCGGGGACAACCCAATTCCACCAACAAGACATTGGATGATGGCTGATATCCTGGCAGGAGACAAACCACACCTAGTCTTCATATAGGGCCCAAATGAAACCTAAAAGAAAGTGACAAAACAAACAGGAGACCAATCACCACAGCAAGTCTGATAACCTATGAAAGGTCAATGGAAACAGACACCAAAGATACTCAACACAACCCAGGGCAAAGATCCAGAGATACTTAAGATCTCAACAACAAAGCAGACTCAAAACTCACCCACCATGACTCAGGGAGCTGAGCGGAAGAGGGGGAGGAAAGAATGTAAGAGCCATGGTAGGGGAAAATATCCAGAGACATTGCTCCCCTCAGCAACAACACACAAGGGGGAAGGACAGAAAAGAATGAAAAACTGACTACCTCTAGTGCAGTTCATAACCCCCTATCCTGTGGACAGATCCAGTATTGCACACTGAAGAAGTACCCCAGTGGGTAGGGGTCAGAGAGGAGGGAAACAGGGACAAGATTTGCTCATACAATGTATATACTTATTCATAATAAAGATTTTTAAAAAGTTCCAAAGATCGGGACTACAGAGATTTCTCAGTGGTTAAGGTGCTTGCCTGCAAAGCCTAACTATCTGGGTTCAATTCCCCAGTAACCACATAAACCAGATGCACAAAGTGGCACATGTATCCAGAGTTCGTTTGCAGTGGTTAGAGGCCCTGGCGTGCCTATACTCTCTCTCTCTCTCTCTCTCTCTCTCTCTCTCTCTCTCTCTCTCTCTCTCTCTCTCTCTCTCTCTCTGCTTATAATTAAATAAATACATTATTTTTAAAAAGTTCCAAAACTGTTTAAAATCTGTGTTTCTTAAGGAAAGTATGTTCAGTGATAGACATAGTTCCACATTTCACAGAGTTGGCTGGGGCTGCCCTGCTCTAGGTAAATGGGAGACAGGAGACACAGGAGACATCAGATGTGGGGGTGGGGGGAGAAGGTGTAAAGTATGGAAGAGAAAGAATGCAGCAAGGACCCTGGGCTAAACCTCACTCCAGCCATGCCAGAATCCATTTTCATTGGGCAGTGGAGCAGAAGCTAAGACGTATGGAGTCCTAACTGTCAGTAGCTCACCATTTATGTGTGTGATGACTTAATTCCCACTGTCTTCTTTACATAGATACAATTTTCACCCTCACTTGACACAGGAGGAGACAAGTCACAGAGCAGCAGGAAAGAAATTTGCTGAGTCACAGAGCTCATCAACTGTGGAACTGGGATCTGGGTCGTCCTGTGACTGTAACCGTTTTGGGGCCCAAGCTCTCCTTGTTCAGTTTATACTGATATTCTTACATTTGTGAGAACCGAACTGAACTTCCAGGTCATCTTTCCTTTTCCTTCTCTTAGAAAATAGTCAGGAAACAAAAAGTAAACATTCCAACATAACATCACATCTTGTTTGGTTTATCCAACTTATGTATACCAACTTCTAATAATACAAGTTGGTCATAAAACAGTATTTCCTGATATTAATTTTCAGACACCAAGATATGGAGAAAACCCTGTAAAAGGTATGTTGACTTCCTACATGTTTTCTTGAAGTTCTTCCAAAATCGTCCAGATGAAACCACAATTACAGGTGCGCAAGACAAATGCTGAATTCAACAGCCAAAGAAAGCAGTGAGAGGGCTTCCCACAGCACAGTGCCCAGGATGTGTCCTGATCCTGTGTCACAGAAAGAAGTGAGAAGGACTTTACTTGTTGTTGGCAATGATTCAAGTTAGGGGCTGGGGCTGGCACCCTAAAGGTGTTCATGAGACAGAAATCAAATTCTTTGGTTGAAAGAGGATCCCTGTAGGAAGAACGATTGTGTAGCATGCCAAGTGTGGAATGCTAAGGGATGCAGAGGACTAGGGTTTCCACCCAGACCCCCTGGAGGTGAAGGCCATCACTTCCTTACAGCGTCTATTAAGCGAGAGATTAATGCAGGTGCTGGGTTTGGCAGCTCTGCCATGGATTTGCCTGTCAGGCTTTGGGGAGCCAGTGATGGCAAACAATACTGGAGAATCCTTTTCCTAAATGAAGCTTTCATTGCTAATTCAGCCTGACCAGGGGTTGTAGTGGGAGAGACTAGAGGTAGATGTGTGCGAAAGTAAAAGGCAAGTTCTAATGACAACAGGAAATACACTGTGTCAGCCCGAGAGGAAAAACTGAATGGAGAGACTAAAGAATCATTAAGGGATAAGTGAGAAGAAGATGTGGAGACCTGGGAACCCAGGAGAAGCACACAGTCTGTGCAGCTCTAGTGAGTAGAGTCATTTGACCACAGCAAACCATGAGAGGCTGGTAGATGGTTGGCTGGTGCCCAGGACAGGAGTTTGGATTTTTCACATATTTTAACCCAGCCCTGTACTCTCTAAGCAGCATGCTCTAGCACTGTTGTGCTACCTGAGGAAGGAGCAAACCTGTATACTCTGACCCAGTCACAGAGGGCGAGCACTAGAGTAAGAGCATGAATCAGCTAAAATCTCCAGCACACTCAGGGACAATGAGGTGTAGCTTTTGCTCAGCATCACTGACTTGTGTGACTTGGGCCAGGCCAGTGAAGGCACAGCACTAATGACTCTTGACACCAGGTGCTTCTGTACCATGGAAGGAAGGCAGACAGGAACTGGGAAAGGACACACGGCCTTGGGAGGCAGAGGAGTCGGCTGGCCCATAAGCAAGCACCTCACCATCTACTTATCACCCTCCATGAATAAAAAGGTCCTTGCTCTCAGAGTGCAGCTTAATGACATTAAGTAGCCTTAAAAATATATACTTATAAATCTTTCACTAAAACAAGTGAGGTTTTGTGAGGAAGAATCATGAGAAAGTGCAATGCAACCTGGGGAGAGGAAGGATGGGTTATACTAGCCTGTAATGTATGGAGAAAGGCCTTCAGGAGAAAATGAAAGCGGGCATGCCAAAAGGCCAGTACGACAACAGGAACTCTGGCTGGGGAGAAGGGCAAGCATGAGCCTGGAAATGTCTGTTGACCTTGCTAGGTGTCATGGGTCATATCAGGATTCTGTTTATCTTAAGGGTAGTACAGACCCATTGGAGAATTTTTATAGATGAATGATCACTCAACAGATGTGAATGATCAGTGATTTGAACAAGTCACCATGGCCTCCATAATATGAGGAGACAAGGGCAAGTGAGGAAGAAGCAGTCATGAGCCAGGAGGTCTAGAGTGGTTCAGGCAAGAGATGATGCTTGGTGGAATTAGAGGTAGAAAACAATACAGGGGAAATTTTGGAGGGGAAAATGAGCAAAGTCATGGAGAAAGGCATGATAGGGCAAACTTTCTCATTCTGCTAACCTGAGCAGTTTCCACAGGGCTTCGAGATATGGGATTCAGGGAAAGCATCTCAGGCCCCTAGAAGGTCCCTCTCTCCTTGGTAGGTGATCCAGAAAAATAGTGAGATATATGTTATGATAATGATGATCCTATTCTGGCCTGAGAGACATGTGCATAGAGACTAAAAGTCTGTTCCTTAGTTGAGAGAGGGCTGAGAGATCACGGTGAGGAAAGAGCTGTGGGGAAGGAAACCTACAGGGAGCAAGGGAAAAAACTTTCATCCTCAAGATTTCCCATGCTAGATTGAAGCACGCACATGCATGTGTACACACACACACACACACACACACACACACACACACACACACACACAATAAACCACTAAAAAATCTATTGTGGCTTTCTGATAGCTGTCACGCTTTGCAGGGAACAAGTTCCCAAGTGTTTAATTTCCAATGAATATAAACCCTGAAATATTTCAGTTTTATGTTTTATAAGTCATGTCAATGGTAAAAGACTGTGTAGTCTTCATTAGGTATTCAAATTCCATTCATTGTTCAAAATTAGGAGAGAGGACTTAGCCACACTGCCGCACTTTCTCCTAGCCAGAATGAGAGCAAGCAATGAGCAGAGTTTAGTTCACTGGTTCTCAAGGTTTCTAGTCCTTAGAGATCTTTTAGAAAAGGGCATGACATCTACTTTCCATAGTTTTCCAGTTTCTAAAAGTCAGTGTCTGGAAACTGCTCAAGAATGGCCTTCTAGTCTTATTTGGGTCTCTCCAGAGGCTAGGGCTTGTCCTACACATAGTAGGTGCTCAATGGATGCTTAAAGAGTGAAGGAGTAGCTTTTGGATACCAACTGGGATCCCCTGTGAATAACTAGACAACTGTGACACAACTTCACTTACTTTTTTTTGTCCAGTGCTTTGTAGAAAATTGCAAAATTCATCTTGAATGAAAAGAAATTTGGCTATTTCTGATCCTTCATAATCCTCAACACAAGCCAGGCTCTCTTGAAAATACTGCTCAGCCACATCTAAAGAAAAGCACATAACAACATTTATGAAAATTAGTCCATATATTTGAAATGGAAATGAAATAACTATGCTTTTAGTGGTTGTGAACTCTTTGAAACTAATAAGTACTTGAACAAGAAATAATAGTTAAGGAAGCTCTCCTGTGTCTGCTCATCTGCATGTTTAGTCAGAACTGAACTAGTCTCAGAAGGATAGAGTGATTTGCCCTCCTCCATCTACCTACAGTTTGATTTCTTGGTAACACTGAAAACAGAGTTAATGAAAAAGAAGAAACTGTCCCAAGACCTGAATACATGGGTACGTTTTCATGCTAACTGATCATTATTTCTTCCTGTAACTCTAGTCACTCCTTACACCCACTTAGCTTACTAGACTCTGGCTGTAATCTCATTACAAATTTCTATAACATGAAAAATCTAGAATCTAAAAGATCTGGCTCACTTCCTGCTGAGGAAGCGCCCCATCCCTGCTAAACTCCCCCACATATGGACTATAATGTAACAATACTGTTAAGTCCATTCCAATCATGAAAGCAAGAAGAGGAAACCCTTGAATATTGAAAATGTGGAAAGGGCACAGAAAGCCAGAACAATGAGAGTACACAGCTAGTCAGATTTTTGTTGCTGTAACAAATACCTGAGATAACAAATTTAAAGAGAGGAAAGCTTTATTTTAGCTTTAGGTTTTGGAAGTTTCAGTCCATGATCAATTGTCTCTATTGCTGGCAGCACATTATGTGAGGGAGTATATGGCAGAGCAAAGCTGTTCATGGCATGGCTGCTGGAAGTCAAGAGAGACAGGAGGAAATGGGTTCCCAATATCCTCATCAAAGGTTCTACCACTTGCAATAGTGCCATGGGATGGGGACCAAGTCTTTATTTAACATGGGCCTTTGGAGGACACTTAGCTAAACCATCGCTGGTAGGAAATAAAGATAAATATCCACTGGCCTATTAGAAAAATGATACATTCTCTAAGTGCCTGGTACTGAAAACCCAATGTAAAGCCTATAGCTCAAGCGGTCATAAGCCCTAGCAGGGAAACTACTGCTGTAGTCTGGTTAAATCGACATATTATGCCCACCAAACTATCCTTTAAATATTTCTGTTTAGGCCTATATATTAAGCAACTCTCACTTTTGGTTAGAGAAGCTTCTCTTTTCAGACAGTAACCACTGGTATGACTCAAAACTCACCAAAGTGCTGAGAAGTGACAGTGGAGTGTTCAACACTAAATGAGACATCCTACCCTCCAAGGCTTAGGGACCATTGCAAATGAGGTAGCAGACAGAATGTAAGAGCCAAAAGAAGGAGAGGAGTGCTTACACTACTGTCTACCAGACATAAAGTGGCCTTGACATTTATATTCATAACCTCACAGTGACTAACGCTACCTGCACAGTATCCACATACTAGAAGGGGAAAAATAAGGAGATCAAAAGAGGAGACTAGTTGGAAAGAAGAAGAGATTCAGTAGAGGGAGGACTTGGGAGGGGAAAAAGGAGGGAGGTGGGAGTGGATTATAATCAAATCATATTGTTTATATTTATGAAAGTTGTCAATAAAAAGTTTTTGGTGTTTTATTTTTTAAACAGCCAATGTAGCCAGCAGAATGCTAAGAAGACTCCAATGTGGTTCATCCTTGTATAGTTCTCTCCTCTTAGGATAAGTGAAACTCACACATATGTGATCGTGAGATCATCCCTTGGGCCAACTTCACCTCATGGGGAAGCAGTTTCCTCCCGCTGGTGACAGAGAGGAAGTCAGAGAGATTGGGAGCTATTCTGGTTTGAATCTGGAATGTCTCCCAAAGAATCATGTGCTAAAGACTTGATGTGCAGATTGCAGAACTGGAAGGCAGCAATGCTCACCATTCTACCACCAATGCAAGATTGCAGACAGTTAGGAGGTGGTGGAACTTTTAAGAGGTGGGGCCTAGTTAGAGGAAGTGAGGGTGAAGGTATGCCCTTTAAGGAAATATTTCAATCCTTGCCGCTTCCTTTCTTTCCTTCCTGGCTGCCAAGAGGTAAGTAGTTTCCTCCACCATGCATTTCTGTCATGATGGTCTACCTCACCATGAGTCAGCCCAAAATACAACAAGATCAAGTGACTGAAAACTGGAACCTCTGAAATCATGTGCAAAATAAACCTTTCCTCCGTTTAAGTGGTTTACTTGGGTATTTTATCACAGCAGCAGAACTCTGTCCATCTTAGAGTGTTAGAGGGATCTGATAAGAAGGAAGTCCTTCACTGCTGACATGGACAGTGCTATGGTAGAAGGACCCAAGAGAAGTCTTCAGCCAACAACCAGCAAGAAAATGGGGCTTCAGTCCCTCAGCACAAGAAAGTGAAGTCTGCTAATAACAGGAATGAGCTTAAGCAAGGCCCCCAAGCTTCAGATGACAATGGAGCTAGCCAATAGCCAAATCTTAGCCTGAGCAGAGAAGTCAGCCTTAATGTGCCAGATTTCTGATCTACAGAGCTGTGAGCTAATAAACGGATATTTAAACAACTATTGAACTGGAAGCCTGCTGTGTTTTGATTAGACAGACTGATAAGGGACATCCAGTGATTCTGTCTCAGGCTCTCTAGGCACTGGGGTTACAAATATGAGGCACACCTGGCTTTTTCATCCGTTCTGGGGATCTAACTCAGGATCTTATGCTTGGCCAGCAGGGGCTCTTTCCCACTGAGCCATCTCTCTGGCCCCAACAACTATAAGTTTTTACACAACAAAAGAAAACTAGTATGGATAAAATAATAAAAAATTGTTTGGATACATATTTTGCATTTTTAAATTAAGTTTTAAACATGAAAACAAAAGGAAGAAAACTACTATAGTCAAAGCTATCCTCCTCAAATTCATATGCTGAAATTATAGCTTCCAACATGATCATATTTAAAGGTAGAGTTGGTTTCTTTTTTTTTGGGGGGTTGGCTTTTTGGAGGTAGGGTTTCACTCTAGCTCAGACTGACCTGGAACTCACTCTGTAATGCCAGCCTGGCCTCAAACTCACAGCCATCCTCCTACCTCAGCCTCCCCAAGTGCTGGGATTAAAGGTATGCACCACTACACCCAGCTTTTAGAAGCAGAGTCTTTCAAAGGTGATTAAGTGATGAGGATGAAGCTCTTATGAGTGGGACTTGTCCCTTTATTAAGGGGACCAAGAGAGCCACCTTGCCACTCTGCCAGGTGAAGAGTCAGTTGCCTATGAACCAGGAAGCAGTCCATCACCAAACACCAAATCTGCTAGCACGTTGACCTTGGGCTTCCAGCTCACAGAGTTCTGAGAAATCCATTTCTGTTGTTTATAAGCCACCTCATCTATGGTATTTTGTTATTGCACCTTGAAATGACTAAGCAGCCAAGAATCTTTAAAAATAGAGATAAGAAACTGCACTGGTCTGAGGTGAGGATTTGAGGTTGTCTATTCAGAGGCCATGGATAGAAAGGTAGTCCAAATACACACAGACAACAAACTATGAAAACTGTCCATGAAATTAAAAGCTACTATTTACTGAGCATACATGTCAGTTTTCAGAATTTCAGCTACAGCTGCTCCCATCCACACTAGCTGAGTAGGTTTGCTGGAAATCCCCCATAAGTGAGATAGAGCTTGAGAGGGAAGAGACATAATGAAAAGGGAGAGAATGACCCAAAGACACAGAAGTCTAGGATCGTTTGCAGATAAACACCCTGCACAATGCACGTGCTCTGAGCACATGGTTGAACTTCACAGTGATGCCCTAGGAAATGATCAAAGTACATGCACCCCATGAGATCTGCTTTAGAAAGGAAAGAAATAAACACGTGGAAAAAGTGTCCACCACATCTACTCAACACAGAGAACACTCACTCTCGGGTCTGAACGTACGTTGTGTTCATCTGCAAGGCTCTCTTGTGTGAATTCCAGACAGAAGCAGGATTCCTGCTGCATAGTTTCTGCCAGGCAGGTCCTTACCCCAGGCTTTGTAGCTGGACCCAAGTCAACCCATCTCCCAGACAAACGGGTGCATTTCTGCAGTATTACTCAATTTTGTATAGAAGAAAATTCTCCTACATGGAAAATATTATATCTCTTGGTCATAGCTGATCCATGGGAGAAAACATCACAGATTTAATGCTCTAGAAACTAAGTGTTAACTTTGATAATCTGATGACAGTGCGTATAGGGATGATGCAGCACTTATTTGGTGAGTTCTAAAAGCATTACAGAGATGAACATTCCATGTCTAAAGTGACTGGGAATATTTAGGAGTGGAGGGCTGTTGACATTTTGATTTTCTGGCTAATTGAGAACAAATAAAAGAATGTAACCCACTCCTTCTTTGAGAGTAAGAAATAGCCAGGTGGGTGGGCAGGCATGGTGGTGTACAGCTCTACTCTCATTTTTCTCATGTCTGTTCTTAGAAGGTCTCCTGTCAAAAGGAGCCCAGGGAGCAGGGTTTTTCTGAGAATAGTTGTCACATGCAAGCTGACATCATCTGTAAACTCAAGTGTGGTCGTTTGATTCAGGTGTCCCCCATAAACAGTGTGTTCTGAATGCTTGATCCTCAGCTGATGGCAATTTTGGAATTAGAACCTTGTTGGAGGTGTGTTGATAAGGGTTGGGCTTATGGGTATCACATCCAGCTTCCCCTTGCCAGTGTTTGGCATACTCCTGCTGCTGTAGTTCATCCTCTGCTCATGTCATCGTTTTCCCTGCTAACATGGAGCTTCCTCTTGAGTCTGTAAACCAAAATAAACCCATTCCCCTACAAGCTGCTTTAGGTTATATTCTTTCTGCTAACAACAAGAAAGCCAACTACAACAGTTAAATTGGCACCAGAAGTGGGGTTGGTTATTGCTGCTGGAACCCTGATTCTGTAGCTTTGGCCTTTTGGAACTGATTTGCAGGAGGAATGTGGAAGAATTTCAAACCTCGACCTAAGAAACACCTTGCAGTGCTGTAAGTACAGCTTCATGGACCATTCTGGTCAGAGTTGAAAGGAAAGACCTGAATGCAGTGAGAACTATGGACTGACTGTGAGGTTTGTCTTATAAGGGTAAGAAAGAACTTTGTCATGACTGGTCTAGAAGCAATTTGTGTGAGAGGCTTGCTGCCTTCTGCTTGCCTGTGTCCTGAGAACTTGTACAGGATTGCTTTGTGTAGAGATGAACTGGTGTGAACAGATGGAGATGGAACAGAAGGAAATGAAATCTTTGTGTGGAAACAGCTGCTTGTTCAGCTCTAATTGTTTGAGAGATTACAACCACTGAGATTGGGCCAGGTGATCTGCATTGGGACAGCAGGAAGAATAGAGACTTTTTTGAAATAAGGGGCCTGAATGCTGAAGGAGGTTTCCTGCTCTTCAAGTGGTAGCCCATCTGGTACTATGGAGTATAACAAATGCAGGAAGAGGATCATTAAATTTGCAACATGACTTTGTTTTCTGGAAATGGCTGTGGGCAGTACAAAGCAGGCATGTTGGGTTGCCTGTGTGGAAGCCCAGTGGAGCCATGATAATGAACCATGGGTTGCAGTAGAGACTCAGTGAAATGCCAGGATTATGTGATGGCTGCAAAGGAGAGCTGCCAGCACAGGATGAAGTTTTCCCAGACTGTCAGTAGCCAAGCTGGAGGGACAGAATTTTATCAGATTTGGAGTTAAGAGTTTGATGTTTGCCCTGTTTGTTTTACATCCTGTATTGGTTCAATCTGTCTTTGCTATGCTCAATACCATCTTTTGCAGTGTGAATATTTATTCTCTGCCTTTATGTTTTTTGGTGTTTTTTGTTGTTGTTTTGTGATTTTTTTTTGGGGGGGGGTATTAGGATTCAGTTAAAGACCTTAGATTATGAGTATGTTTGACCATAATTAGGATTGATAAAAACTATGGCAACTTTTAAAGTTGAACTAAATAAATTACATTTTACATGATGTATGGTTTTCAGTTTATGGGGGGGCAGAAGCAGATTGTGATGGTTTGATTCAGGTGTCCCCCATTAACTTAATATGTTCTGAAAGCCTGATTCTGGGATGATGGCAATTTTGGAATTGTGTTGCTGGGGGCAGGCTTATGGATGTTATAACCAGCTTCCCCTTGCCAGTGTTTGCCACACTCTCCTGATGTTGTCTACCTGATGTTGGCCAGAAGGTGATGTCCATCCTCTGCTCATGCCAGTGTTTTCCTACCATCATGGAGTTTCCCTTCAAGTCTGTAAGCCAAAATAAACCCTTTCCTCCACAAGCTGTTTTTGGTTGGGTTCTTTCTACCAGCAGCAAGAAAGCTTACTGGAACATCAAGCCAGGACCTTGCTTTGTAGCACATGCTGGAACATGGAAACAGAGGGTGGTCTTGGGCATCCACAGTGAACCTCTTCTTGTCTGTACATCCAAAGTAATATTATCATTTGAGATTCAGAAAAGTACTTTTATTGCAGAGGTAGAATGCCACAGGTAGCACCATCGCAGGGTCTCAGCAGGTTCAGTCTGCTTGTTGGGAGTAGGTCAGGCTAGAATTATTTCTCTCACCCCTCCCAGGGCCTCAAATTAACTGTGAACTACAACCCACATGGTCCATCTTTGAGGGAGAGCAAAGTGAGCATCCCATAGTAAAGGAGCCAGCTCCTGATAATTAAGTTTGTTCCCATGAAGGGTGGGCATTTCAGGCCCACCTGGTATGAGTGACAAGGTTTCTGGAGAGACAGGAAGCCATGGCCTCTGTTATTCCCCTGTGTTCTGAAGCCAGGTATGGGTTCACGAAGAGCCAGCAGTTTCAGTATTCTTGCACATGGCCATTCCTAACTTTAAAAAAAGCACTTCTAGAATCCTCTGCAACCTAATGCTAGTGGCCTGGGCAAAAGATGAAGTCATTCCCTAAAACACAGGAGCATGACTTAGCTTGTAAATCTGAGCTCTGGTGGCAGAGGTGTTCCAAGGCCATGAACTGCTTCATATTTCCAGTCCAACTGGATATTTCTGCCATCTGAGAGCTAGAACAGGTGAGGGAGTGTGGCTAAGTGGGCAGGGGCCTTGGTCTGGGAACTTGAAGTCATGTCCTTCACAGATAGATCATGTGGAGATGTTCATACAGAGATATAAGAAAACAAAGCTTTGTTTGAGAAATGAGATAATGTAGGGCTGCTGTGTGGCCCACTAGAGGTCAGGAGACTTTAATTAAAATAAATTCCAGTAACCTGGGTTTCATTTTACTGAAGCAGGAGTGGGGACAAAAAAGAGAGCTTTCATTATGAGGGAGGCCTCCTAGTTCAATATGACAATTATCTTTTGTGACAGTGTTAGATAACAGTCTTTATACTAACTGCAAAGGCTTTAAGGGCCTCAAGAAATTGAAAACTAGAAAGTCTCCAATTTTAGCCTAACCTACACCCAACAAACAGACTGAACCTGCTGAGACGCTGCGATGGTACTACCTGTGGCTGTCCATCGCCTGGGGGGGGTCATAAGGGCAGCTGGGGACACAGGAAGTCAAGTATACCACTCCCCTCAGCTTTTCCATGTGTGTGACCCTTTTAGGGAGGCATGCTAGCACAGGCCATTGACATGGCCTTGTGGGGAGGAGTAGTAGAGCTGCTGCTCATGGCCTTTGTGATCTGAGAAAATCTGTGTGGTGTTACTGGACAGATGCACTTCAGGAAAGTGAGCAGCCATGAGGGTAGTGGGCTGGAAGAGGCTCCCAGGATATACAGATGCTGAGTTCCTGAACAGGGCTTGGCAATGGCTCAGTTACCATGGGGTCTTCTGCCTTGAGGAAGTTGTCTAGCTCCCCTCCCTTCCTCCAGTTCATGCTAGGCTCCTAGCAAACTCAGAATCCAGTCACTTGCTTAGGTGAAGCACCTGTGTTCTCTAAAAGCTGCCTTAAAAATCCTTTTTGAAAGTAAGTTGTATAAAAATAGCAGAGCTTTTCTGAGCTTCTGAACACAAACCACAAGCCAAGACCTAAATGGAAGAGTTGAGCCTCATGAAAGTGGCCATCCCAGTCCACACACTTCATCCTCCCCAGGAAAGGCATGAAGAGCCACAGGCTTTGCTCTACACACAGAAGAGAGAAGGCTGTTAGCCAGTTGAACTTGCTCCTCTGCTCTGCTCCAGGATGTCCTCTGGAAGAAGAGAAAGCAATGCAGGATTGGAGTGAGGACTAGGTCACACTTCTCTTCCCCTTGGCTCTAAGAGCTACTGATCCCGTACCCTCCACCTGTTTATTCTCTGGGTCTTGGATGTGTCCATCTTTGGGGACTGGGAATGTGGTATCCATGGTGTGACTACCTCTCTAAGTTGGGGATGTAGGGGCTAGGTAGGTAGTACCTGGACTCCATACTAGGCCTTGGATTGCATCTAACTTGCTGAGACACCCTGTACCCCAATTCTCTTGGGTGTGAGGATGATTTCCAGAAGTTTCTGAGAAGGGATCCTCCCTTTAGTGGTAGAAACAGTGAGAGGTTTCACTTTTCTTCTTTTGACTTCATCTTTTTCTCCTTTGCTCATGGGGCCCACAGCAATTTAGACAGATATCTAATAGGGGTGCTTACAGGTAGGCCAAGCACAGGCTGGATGTGCATTCTGCCATAAGCAATGGGCCCTGAGTATGGGGGCTAAGGAAAGTTCTCTCAGAGCACAAAGGCTTCTGAGGCAAGAAGGCTGAGGAAGAAAGGGAGATGAAGAGGCACAGAAAACTAGGATGAAAGGGGGTGAGGTAGAGGAGGTTAAAGGTGTCTTCCCTCACTTTTCACCAGCAGGACTGTGCCATCAGGAGGCCTCAGGAGGAGGTGGGGGGAGGAGGCAGTAAGGAGCAGATGGGGAGGGCCAAGGTAAGGTTAAGGGCCAGGACTGTGGCTGTTCCCAGTTGCCCTGTTACCTGTAAGGAGCCCATGGATCCAGTCTGAATGAATACCAGGGGCTGCCTGATTTCCAGTCTGTAGAACACTCAGGGCCCAAGGAGCATCAGTAACAGGTGAGTAGGGTGGGGAATGCCAGGGAATGTGCCCAGTGTCAGCTGAGCAAGCAGCACCCAGGAAAAAGAACTGAAAAAAGGAGAGGCCAGAAGGTCAAAAGGAGGAGATTTGAGCGGAACTGGGCAGATGTACATATTTATGCATAGGGAATTATATGCAGGGAATCCAGTTACTTAGGAATCACTGTCCTGCCCTCTAGGTATAGACCATTTTCTCTGCTGTCATTAGACCCAGTAGAACATTGGAGCCCAGGACACACATGGGGTCACTTCCAAACAAGGCAGCCTGCACTCAGCAGGCTCTGCAGCCCCAAGGTTTACACTAAAATGTACTTGGCTTCAGACCATTTCATTTTAATATCCTTAAGAAGAAGAGTTATAAACACAAGGCCAGGGCCCTGGACACTTAGAGGGGCTGGTAAAGCTGTTAATACCAAGTTTGTCTATGGCTGCTCTGGGAAGCTGGCCAGGTCCAGGTTAGTGACATTCCAGGAGCCTGAATTGGGAATCTTCACCCAGTCACAATCTTCCCAGACTTCTAGGGCAGTTTGGCCTGAGTGAGGAATGCAGGGAATGCATGGGGCAGAGGCACCAGCTCCAGCATGCTCTGGGCCAGCGGCAGTCTGTTAGCAGGCAATGCCTTCAATGGACATCCAGCACAAACAGACCGGTTACAGAGAATCCACAAGTGAAAATGTTTCTCTTTAAAGATTCTCGTCTCTTCTTTTCTTTTTTTAAAAATATTTTATTTATTCATTTTCAAGCAGAGAGAGAGAGAAAGAGAGAGAGAGAGAGAGAGAGAGAGAGAGAGAGAGAGAGAGAGAGAGAGAGAGAGAGAGAGAGAGAACCAGGGCCACCACCTTGTGGGTCTGGCTTATGTGGGTCCTGGGGAATTGAACCCAGGCCTTAGGCACTGTAGGCAAGTGCCTTAACAGCTGAGCCATCTCTCCAGCCCACGTCTCTTCTTTTCTTTCCCTTTTCCAAAACCAAAATTCAAATGTGTATGTGGGTTTAAACAGATAGGTTTAAATACAGGACAGCAGAGGTCAGATTGCCCTTGCCACTCTGAAGGATATATAGGTTTGCCTCCATGAGATCTGGTTAGGTCTTGGGAACTAGTTAGAAAGTCCTGTGTGGGAGAGAGTGATGGGAACTTGGTCTCCCTTCTGTTAGACAAGTTCCAAGTGGGCTCCTTTCATTCTCCCTGCTGGAGGCAGCAGAGGCCTGGATCCACCTAAGCCCTGGGTGGGTTTCTCTCATTCCTGCTATGGGGCTTCTGCCACACTAGGGGACAGCACAGAGACAGAATGAAAGACTGGTGCCTGCTGCAACCCCTGCTGGATGGTGTCTCCCTATGTCCTATGCGGGCTGTGCCTACTCTGCTCATGACACACTTAAGAACTTGCAGTACAAGTCAGGACAAAACTCTGGATATCCACACACTGACCAGGCTTCCATACACTTGCCATTAAGAGAGTAAGGATTGATAGCAGTAGCTTTCAAACTTGGTTCAAACAGTTGGAAAAGTTGGGTTTCTCCTCATATGTCCTCATTTCTGACTTACTTGGACCATGGGGCCATGGGTCATCTCCTTGTGCAGAGGTCACAAAGTTCTGTTGCTACTGGATAATCAGCACGTGGTTCTACCCCACTTCTTCTCTGCCGGCATCCTCAATGTAGCTTGCCCTTGCCTTCAAGGCATTGGTGGCCAAACTTTCTCCCAAGTGGTATGCTAGGCACTTCAGGTATGATCTGCTTGGGGGATATGGAATCTAAGGGGCCTATCCAGGAGCAGCCTGCAGGCTTGTCTGGATTTTGTCCTCTTAGGGTATAATAGTGAGGAGAGAAAGAAAAGCTTCTCTAGACTTATAGAACTTTCTGGTAGGAAGAGCTGGCTATGGGAGGGGCTTTGTAAATGGAAGTTCAATAACAGTGCACTTTGTGAAAGCCCCAGCACCTACTTACACAGGGTGCTCAACTGCTCTGCTGTCACCATCGCAGGTAACAGGATTATCCCTGGGCTTCTGCTGCCTGTGCTTGCAAAACCTCCCTATGTTCACTTAAAGCCATCAGTCCCATTGTACTCCTCATGCATTTCAAATCTGACTGGCAAGTGAGCTTTTGGGTGTTGGTCACCAAATGCTCTGAGCAGCAGCAGGGACATGGGACCAAGGGTGAACCTGAGACTCTGTAGTCTCCTGGATCCAGCCTTTACCCATGGCCCTCTGTACCCTTGACTTTGAGGTGCCTCCACTCTTCCAAACTCCATGGACTCTTTAGCATGTGTAGGGAAGGAGAGAGAACAGGAACAGGGATGTTCTCACTGTGTGACAAAGTGCTCAGGAGCCTCTGGGGATGACTGCCTGCACTCAGACCTCAACCATTTACTGGCTATGGGCCCTTGGCAAAACTACCTAATTTTCAGTGCCTCAGTTTCTCCATCCAAAAATTGGAAAATTGTACCTATCTCACAGAATTGAAGGGATTTCTAAGTTAATAAAGGTAGTGTAGTTAGGACCAAGTGTGTTCTATGTAGGCAATGCCTATTTCATTCTTACACATATATTATTATCTGTATCACACAGGCATTATTTTCATTCTTAACTTATAGTGGAGGAAACCCAGCCATATTTTCAATGTACACTGGTATATCCATACACACACATGTGTATATATATTCATAATTCAACTTAGTCACTGATACTGTAAATCATGCAAAACAGTGTTGCAACTATGGAGCAAAGTCATCTTCAAGCATGATTTCTTCAGGCTGCCACTGGGTTATATATAAACAAGTGAGTGCACTGAACACTGGATGAGATGTTGGTGCTACGCCCACAGCTTTGACACCTGTGTAGCTGTAGCAAAGTATGCAGCTGCGCTGGAGTCCGGCAGCTGAAGGGTTGAGGTTGGAGCTCTCTGGAGCATAGCCTCAGGCAGGTCCCCTGCAATTAGCAGTCGTCATGCAGCCTGAGGTTCCCCAGGAAACCCTGGAGAACAAAATGGCTCTGACGAAAGTCCTCGTTGGCACTAATCATGATCTTTCTTTGTATGTCCTACCTGTGTATTCTCCCAATGACAGCACACTCAGTACAAGTCAGCGCCAATGTAACTACAGAAAGCTATGATGAATTAGGAAATAGGTGGGTAAATTATGCAGGGAAAAGGCAACTATAGAATACTTTACCTTTTACGAAACGCTTAGCTAGAACAAAGGAAACCCTGATGTCTGATTAACAAAAAATGAAAGAAAACAAGTTATAGACAATGTAAAGCCTTCCATGAAA